>WIGM01000157.1:0-71558 GCA_014235935.1 Colletotrichum musicola
CCCTTGGGCGTTACTTGCACGCGTGTAAGCAACATTGAGTTTGGCTGTGAGCCGACTTTGAGTTGTTTGATTTCTGTTTACTTGGGTTCTCCGCGTACTGGCAGGGTTGGAAACTATTGGATGTTGATACTATGGATACAAGCCTTTGGCACTAGCATGAATGACGAATTTCTTGGAATGAAAGGCTTCGAAGATTTACCCTCCGTTCGATCTTTCAGGATTTTCCGTGGACTATTCGGTGAAAGGACGCCGAGCCCTTGGCTCTCTCAAGCTTCGTTTTGCTCGGAGGTTTTGCAGTCCGTCCGGCTCAACTTAGACGTTCAAATTGGATCAGCCGTTCAACCGCTTTGGCAGCACAGTAGACAGCTGCCGGGCTTCATTAGGACTTGCTCAACTGATTTACCTTGCATATCTTGGCAACCATCCTCTCGGTGCAGCACGTCTCTCTGCTTGGCGCTCAGCACTTCAGAACTTTGACGGTCGAGTTGAGTTGCGGGATGACGAAGATTCTCTCATTAAACTTTGGCCTTGCACCAAGTTTGGATTTTCTCCAAATTCCACGTGGAGCAACTCCCCTACGATCAAAGTGTCCATGCGGAAAATCACACGAAATCCCGTCTCCGATGGTTCATCGCCAAGGCCTTGGGGCGATTCAGGTCTCCATGCCCGGAAGCTGCCATCCCATGATAGCCTGGGTATCCCAGGCGACGTTGCCGGCAGCAAGGATACCATCGACGGGGCAAAGATTGCTGGATCTGGAACTGAAATGGGGTTTCAAAAGTCAACCGCTCGCACCGCCCACCGGGTTGGGCTCTGTGAAAGTCTCCGGTCGAGGAAACCAACGAACTCTCACCACTAGCCGGGTAACAGATATCGAAAACGAGATCTGCCTCCCCGCGGAAGAGCTTCAAGATTACCCCGGCGTGGAGTTGGTTGCATACACCATGACTCAATGTTCCTGGTCTTAACTCGCCCCGAGATATGAATATTCGGCCGACGTTCTCTTGATCTCTCGAGACACCCCTCCGCCGAGGCGTGCATTCTCATAAAGTCCCCGGAGGAGCTTGGGCGCGTTGTTATTTTTGACGGTCCTCTCCGTGCTGACATGCCTGGTGAAGAGCCAAGACGGGCTGGGCCTGGTGCGGGACCAGACGCCGCAGGCCCTTTGGACCTGCGATGCGGGGAGACACAGCCAGAATACCAAGACTCGCATGTTAGATACCGGCAAGTTCATGCTTCTCCAAAAGCACGGGCACGGCAGAAGCGAAAGCTGTTGCCGAAGGTTGGCGATAAAAACTACTCTTTCACCAACCGTCGCAGCTTTGAATTTATGTCTAAGCCCATTACCAGATATTCATGTCCAGGAACATAACAAAACATTTTCTCCAACATAACATCCTCCTCTCTAATCATTGAGCTGGCATACTCTCAACCATTACCTAACCCTTCTACTCTTCCCGTAACATCTCGAAAACGCAGCCATCTAGCGCAGTTATACCCACTACGACTTCATCATGGCTATCAAACAGCTTGTCGTGACTTCGGCCCAGAGCTGCCACCCAGTCACATTAGTGGCCATCTTCTGTGCTTTCAGCGCCGTCACATACTTTGCTTTCTTCAGAAAACCAAACCTCAACATGCCTGTCGAGGTGCCTGAGCCAGGCCCCGAGGGAGTCTTCAAGACTCTGACGCGACTTTACGAAAAGGTAAGCCTCCTATAGATATGGTATCACAACACGTGAGAAAGGTCTAATACGCGAACAGTACCCTGATACGCCGTTCGTGCTGAAGACGGCGAGACCAATCGTCATCTTGCCGGGGCGTCTCGTGGACGACGTCAAAAACATGCCCGAGGACAAGGTCTCGCTGCACGCCGAGGTCAAGATCGACCACTCCATGGCCGTGACTAAGGTAGGCGGCGGCACCTACGGCACTGAGCTCCTCCCGACGGTGCGCATCGACCTGACGCGGCACACCAACGGCGCCATCTCGGCGATCCTGGACGAGCTCCGCTTCGCCATGGACATTGAGCTCAACGACGTCGGCAGTGATCAGTGGTCGACCAAGATGCTGCACATGAGCGTCACCAAGATCTCGGCCCTCATGCTGTCGCGCATCTTCATCGGCCGCCCCATCAGCCGCCGGCCCGAGTGGCTGCGCTCCGCCATCGGTTACACCATCGACCTCATGCGCGCCCGCCACGCCCTCAACAAGTACCCGTACTGGATGCGGCTGCTCATCGGCAAGTACGTCCCCGAGGTCAAGCAGATGAAGATGCATCTCGAGAGCGGCAAGAACATCCTGATGCCCATCGTCGAGAACCTCGTCAAGCAGCGGAACATGGCCCAGGACCCCAACGCCTGGCAGGACGAGAAGAAGCCACTCCAGCACTACATGTCGGACGATGAGGCGCTCGAGTTTGATGATGCCCAGGGCACTTTCTGCTCGTGGTTGTTGAAGTACAGCGTTATCCCCAAGGGTGCGACCAACGAAGACATTGCCACCTCGTTGGCTTTGAACCAGCTGGCTCGTAAGTTCAAACTCGCAGCACCTGTCTGTCTGAATGCCGGCTAACATTGACCAAGTTTCGTGGGTCTCCATCCATAGCGTCAGCTACACGGTCACCAGGGCCATGTACGATCTGGCCACCAGACCCGAGTACTTCGCTCCCCTCCGCCAGGAGATCGAGGACGTCCTACAGCAGGACGGATTCACCATGGACGACAAGGGCCGCAGGATCATGGGCCGCACCTCATACGTCAAGCTGAGGAAGCTTGACTCCTTCCTCAAGGAGAGCATGAGACTCTGCCCGAACAAGCTCGTCAACATGGCCCGCATCGTGCAGTCGCCCGTAACTCTTTCCACCGGCCACACTCTCCCTGCCGGAACCCGCATCGGCGTCCCGGTCTATCATGTTATGACCTCCCCAAGCACGCAGCAGAGCTACGCTGAGTCGGCGGGCCAGGCCCCCGCCAGTGAGTTCGACGGCTTCCGCTTCTACAAGTTGCGCCAGGAAGAAGGCAACGAGAACAAGTTCCACTACATCACGACGACGTCGGACTACCTCGCCTGGGGCCTCGGCACTCACAGCTGCCCCGGGCGCTTCTTCAGTAGCACCGCCATCAAAGTGCTGTTCGTCGAGATGCTGCGCTTCTGGGACTTCCGCCTGGTCGGCGACGTCGATCGCAAGGGCGGCCCGGCTGTTGGGCACAGACTGAACGACTTCACCCTCACGACTGACGTCACAGTCCCGCTCGAGATCAAGCGTCGCGAAGGAGCCAACTAGAGTGCGCACTGGAGGCCTATGGTATCTGGCGTAAATGGGCAATCTTGGGGTTCGGCTAAAAGATTCCGCAGAGGATGACTTTTCCTCCCAGAGGTGATGTAAAAAGGGACTATAGTAGTAGCATGAATACACAAACAGCTTACCATGCCCTTTTGGCTTACTTGACGTCCTCGTGGAAGCCTCCATGGCTGGCACTGGCAGACGGGCTCTCCTCTCTAGTGGCGTCAAGATGACGGCTTCAGCTAATGTTTACGCCACAAGACTAATGAACTAATACCATGATCCGATGCCAAGTCCCTTAGAAGATCCTCCGGTTTCCATGGGAAGCGTCAGCCCTCCAGGCATCGCTCCCTCTCTCGTTTACTGGCAAACCGATGACTGAATGCCTGAATCTTGATGTTAGGAAGTGTCCAAGACAATGAGTAAACAGGGACACTTGGTAGCCTGTGTGCTCTCCCGGATTACTACTATCAAGCACTCAGTTCCACTTTCTGGCTAAATTGCTGGACTGAGGGGAAATCTCAAAAGATTCTTGGCCTTTTCGCGACCTTGCCCTCATCCGGATGCTGCCACTACGATCGCCAATCGCCAGTCGATGAACGGAATCATCGGCATTTCCTTTGATAGTGGGTACCTTCTTCTTGGCTATCTAGAAGGGATGGCAAGACACGTGAAGCCAAGAGTCATGGCTCATAATGGCTTTTCTTGGGTAGCCAGCTTGCCAGCCAGCCGTGTCCCCTCAAAGTGCCAGCCGAGAACCAAACGAGATACCTAGGTCTCTGGGAGAAGTCTCTGGCTCGAAATGATCATGGCTAGGCATGGTGACCCAAGTAGAATTCGTCCCGAGTTCTTGGGCCAGTTGATCGGGACACGGAACATTGCGATAGGACTCGGGAGAAAATCTCTTTTGTGCCAGAAACGTCCGCCCTAGTGTCGCTCACATGCGTGATCTGCAGAGGCTAGCCTCGAGGCTAGACCGGCTTTGTCGTATTGCCTTTCTTGATTCGTCGCCTTGCGAATGCGATCATAAGCGAGCAAAGTGCGATTCGAGACCTTTTCCCAAGTTTGGAAGATCCTAAATTAGGTCCCATGTTCCCGGGACGCCGCCCGGCCTGACCGTTCAACTATAAGCGTCCTGGAATACACGAAGACCACATGGCCAATTATATCCCCTATCTCTTGCGAGGTCGACCGTGACCGGACGTGGTTTAGCCTACGGCCGTCCAAGGACACGGCGAGCTCGCCGAACCTCCCCTGACAGAATCTAGGCGTCGGCCGTGGCGGTGTGCTGGCTGCCTGGGCGGTCCGTCAACGTGGCCATCGGTCAGGGTAGGTCGAGGGCTTCAAGCCTTTCGTAAATTTTGAATGGGACTTGGGATATGACATGGCCTGGACTGTCTTAGATTAGATTCCGCCTCTGCGATCGAGGCATTCGGAAATACCCTTTAGTGAGACTCCGCTATTGAGTCTTTACGGCCGACCTTTCGGTCATGGATAAGCGAGTGCGAGAAGGCTTCTGGGCTAAACCGCGATGCTTGGCTCTACATAAGCTCTCCCCTGATTTCTAAATGAACATTCTCAGGTCATCAACTGCGATTGTCTCTTCCCAATCAACAGTACGATCAAGAGTTCAACTTCAACCGAAACAAGTGGCCCACCATGTCTGCCACCAAACTTCCAAACGGCCTCAGGACCTTTGGGCCCAAGGCGAACTGCACTCTGGAGATGTGCCCGTTGCAGGCCAGTTTACTTCAATACCAGCCGTCGATCCCGGTAAACAGCACATTCATCGCCCTTTTTGCCTTGGCTGCAATCATACACGCCATCCAAGGATTTCGAGCAAAAACATGGGGCTTCATGTCGAGCATGATTGGGGGATGTCTGATCGAAATCGTCGGCTACGTGGGCCGTCTAATCCTGCACGACAACCCCTTTTCTTTTGGTGGTTTTTTGATCCAGATCAGTCGGTCATCCCCGATCGTCATCGTTCTGCACCCTCGCTAACCATCAATCAGTCTGCATCACCGTTGCACCAGTCTTTTTCTGCGCGGCGATCTATGTCATGCTTTTCAAGGTGTAAGTCGAAATGCATTTCCCGCCGAGAATGATGTTTGCCTAATCCATCTGCGCAGGGTCAACGTCCTCGACCGCTCGATATCGAGATTCAATCCCCGACTCTTTTACTTTATCTTTATTCCTTGCGACATAATCTCGCTCATCCTGCAAGCGACCGGGGGCGCTCTTTCATCCATTGCAGCCGACAAGGCTCAAGTACAAATAGGAGTGAGCGTCTCGCTGACGGGGCTCATCTTCCAAGTTGTTACTCTGCTGCTCTTCTGCGTCGTCTTCGCAGACTACATCATCGCCTGCTTCAGGTCGGATGTCCGACAGAAGATGACCAGACGCATGGACATCTTCGTGGCTTTTCTGTTGCTGGCGGCAGTTCTCATCCTCGTGCGGTGCTCGTACCGCATAGAGGAGTTGAAGGAGGGCTACTTCAGCCCCATGTTCCGCAATGAGCCCCTATTCATCGGGCTTGAGTCATCGTAAGTCTACTGCAAAGCGGTTCCCCATGCACTGGGCCTGGCTGACTTGTCCAAGGGTGATGGTGGTCGCAGTTTTCTATTTGGTTATCGGCAACCCTGCAGTCGGCTTTCGCGAGGAAGGCAATCGAAAGAGCACCGATTCCGTGGCCACCGATCTCGAAGATGAGAGTGCTCGGGACAGGGAGATGTCGATGGCCTGCATTGGTCAGTGATATGAGCGGTTTTGAAAGACGGGCCCCAGCGTTTACGACTTCAAGGCGGAATCAAGCGAATCCAGTTTTATGCCCTCTCATGAGATACCAAGTTCTTTTAAAAGCAACAAACCATAGAACAATTTTAATTACCATCAAGCTTATAACATGACTTTCAAAACAGAATGGGCATTAGACAATGCAGCCAGGTTACTTGTGGAATACTGGGTTTTTGAGGTTGCTTGCGGCAAGACGGATGCTTTCCGGTCTTGACAATCGCATTTTTGAATGAAGCCCCAGACCTCATTCAAATCTTACAGAACGTCTGACGCATGACTGCATTAAGTTGATGGGTAATTATTATGATTAGTTCACTAATTCTACGCACTAAAGCTACCAGAACCTCAAAGTGCTGTGTATCTAAACGCTCGAGGCTTCCACAAAACAACCGCGAAAACAACCACGTCACAGGTTCTCATCGACGTTCCCCTTCGCCCCTTTCATGATGCTTCTCAGTCTACCGCCCCACAGGCAACTCCTGAGGAACCACATATGTCGACTTGGGCTCTCCAGGCGCCTCATAAATCTGATTTGCAGGCTGCGGAACGTACGGCTGAGATGGACCTGTCTTGTACGTGTCGGATGACGGCTGTATCGCGGGGGGCGGATGATCATTCCGGTGCAGTTCGTTCACCGTAGCCTCCCTCTTCCACTTACGGATTAGGAAGTACGCGAAAACGCCCAGTGTCCCAAGAAGGATCACCCCGAGAGTGACGCCAACCGCAATTCCAATGGTGGCTGAGTTGCTGGTCTGGTCGCTGGGGAGGGGGTTGGGGAGATCCTCTGTGCTCGTCGCTGAACTGCTTGTTCTGCTTGTCGTGGGACCGGTGGCGCCCTCAGCTGTTGTCGTTGCCGCAGTTGAGGTCGCTTCGATTCCGATGGTCGTGTATGCGGTTGCTGACTCTACAGATACCGTCAGCGTTGGAAACAAAAGAGGAGACAGGTTGGTCGACGGCAAAATGGAGAACGCAAACGTGGCTGTTACTTACGTTGGAAGAACAAGACGCCCTTGTTCGCAGAACAATCCACCTGAGACGGGTCCAAGCCCGCACAATAAAACAGATCCTCCAGCGTGTTCTGGCACTGCATAACCCCAGCGCCCCCTCCATTATTCTGATCGATGCAGAACAACGGGCACTTGGAGCTTCGCCAGGTCTTGTCGGTACAACTCCCGCGCACGAAGATGGTCGCGTCGCTCTTCTGCAGCTCCTTTCCCGTCGCCTTGCACATGCCGTTCGCGAGGCACGCGTAGCCCGAGCCGCAGCAGACCGAGGCATCGGTCCCGTCTTGACATGGTGTATCTGCTGCCACGCTGCCGTCGGGGAAGTAGCAGATTGCCATGGCATCTGGCAGGCCCAGGAGGAGGCAAAGCGCCCAGGGGCGGAGAGCTATCATCGCGATGGGAAAGTCGTCAACTGAAGGGTTGCGATGAATGGCCAGGCGCGCGGGAGTAGCGAGCAAAGGGCGCGATGTAACGACATACTCCACAGGGAGCGGTTAAGGGGTAGTTAACCTTGTTATCATCTACTCCTTTTCGTCCAGCCTTGCCTTTCGGTTCTCCAGCCAAGTATCCCACCGGCATCGTAGGGCGATTAGGGCCATGGATGCGACTCGCCCTTCGACCTCCCTTGGGGGTTTGGGGGTCTAAAAGATGCTGAGTGGCTGCACGGCTGCGGCTGGCCTCCCTTTAATCGTTTTCCAATCATGAGCGCGCAAAACAGCCTCACCCCCAATCGTTCATGAACCAAGCCAGTACTAGTTGGGACATAGGGTAGCGGATCGGACGCACCGTCCCAGGAGCTGAAATAGTTCACCGGTTTCAGTGGTCATGACGGTAGAGTCGCCTTCTCCTATGTGATGAGTGGCCATTAGGGTGGTAAGTGTAGGCGCCTAGAGGCAAATGTTAAAATGTCCGCTTCATACATATCGAATTGTCTGCAACTCCCAAAGACGTCGCGAGGCCATGAACAATACGCATCTGGTCGCATAAGGGATAGGGCGCCCGCACAACCTGAAGTTTACCGGATCGTTCGTTCCGACAGCGTGGTTCCAGAAAACTGATGTCCACGGTGGGAGAAGGCTCCCAGGACACCATCAAGGGACTCATCGTCGTGTTAAAAAAAAGTTCATAATCTTCTAGAAATACCGTGACGCCTGTGACATGCCTAGTACAGCTTTGAACATACATCGGGAAACCCGGCTACCGCTAAACCTACTTCCACCGCCTGAACGGGTGTGCCTCCGTGTTGAACACAAAGTCGTCCAGACTCACGAGTCCCGGCTCGCTGAAGATAAGGTAGAAGTACTTGAGCGTCTCGCCCATCCAGAACGACTCCATCGAATCCGACACCGGCGGCTTCCCCTCGGCCGTGATGTCTGACACGGCCGAGTTGGCCAGCTCCGTGCTCGTCGCATTGTCAATGGACGTGAACATGTTCCACGCGGTCTCGAGCAGCGCGGCATCAGCCGTCGCGCGGTACATGATGAAGACGCTCTCAATGGCCTCGGGGCGGAGGATGTACCGCCGGTCCGGCACGGCCGAGAACCCCTCCGGCAGCCGCTCCTCCTTGATCACCTTGTCCGCGTCGCTGTCCTTGTTGGCCCTCTGAAGAACCTGCTTCTTCCACAGCTCCTCGTCCCACCTGCACTCCTCCGCCATATTGGGGCAGGGCACCATGTAGAACGTCTCGGGCATGACGCCGTGCGGAAAGGACTTGTACGCGTACACGCAGCCGTCGACCAGCCGCCGCGCCGTCTCGAGGTCCGACTCGCGGGAGAACAGCTTCCCGCCGAGCGCGAACAGCCCGCCGAGGAAGCAGACGAGGTGCTGACCCTGCGGCTCCAGCTCGATCCTGCCGCCGCCGTCGCGGGAGTGCGCCTGGCCCGCGATGAGAATGTCGTCGCCGTCGGGGGTCATGGGGCGGAAGAGGTTGTGCTTCGTCGCCGCGGGGACGAAGTTCTCGTACATGGACCGGTACATGTCGCTGCGGCCCCCGAGGAGGGCGGACATCTTGGGGAAGTACTCGTACAGCGAGTCGGCCATCGCGCCGAGGGTGTAGTCATCCCCTTCGTAGAATACCTCCTCCTCCGGGTTGACGACCAGCGGGAACAGGCCCGGGATGTTGGTGTTGTCCTGCTGCGCCTCGAAGATCTCCATGATGCGCTGCGTGGCGTCCCACCACCGCGGGTCACCCGTGAGGATCGAGAGGCGCGTGAACTCCATCGACAGCGAGCCGATCTCGGCGACGAGCTCGCCGTTGGGCGTCTTCTGCACTTTCCCCTCCGCGGCGTCCTTGATCGTCCACCGCGTGATGGGCATGCGGTTCGGCGTGTCGAAGGCCTTGTACAGCATCTCGCCGACCTCGACGGCCTTGCGTAGCAGCCGCACGTCACCGCTCAGGTCGAACGCTGAGACGAAGCCGCCGAGGTACCGGATGTTGGTCTCGAAGACGTTGACCTCCTTCATCTCCGTCTTGGTGAAGTCGATGGTGCTCGCGGCGGCGACGGCCTCGTCGAATTCGACCTTCATGCCCATGATCCAGAGGGTGTCGAGCGAGTCCACGAGGGTGGCGGCCCAGCCGCCAAAGGTGTTGCGGTTCCCGCCCGACACGGGGGTGAGCTCGTCATACAGCCATGCCTTCTGCTTGTACAAGTCCCAAGCCTTGGAGAAGACGGCCTTGACGGACTGCTGGCGCTCCTCGCGGACGCGGCGCTGCGAGCTGGACTCGGAGGGGAAGTTGGCCTGGACCTGCGGGAAGCGGAAGGAGGGGTTCGTCGGGAGCTGGCGGAGGGGCAGGTCGGGGTGGTTGTGCACTTTGACGTTCTTCCAGAAGTACGAGTCCGACTGGTCCGTCTTCCAGTCTATCGGCTTGGGGAGGTCGGGCGATGATGATGAGCCGAAGGCGGGTAGCGGTGTATCGCTGCGCCACATGAGGAAGAGGAGGAGGGAGATGGGCAGGCCGAGGAGGACGACGCCTGGCGTCTTCCGCCGTGAGAGGAGCATCCTTCTTTTTGCGAGGTAGGCACAGCGAAAACGGACGGGAAACAAAGGTTTTGGGAGGGGGAAACCCAAGAGTCATTCGACACACTCGAGGTCAGTGGCACGGCCGGGTTGGTTCACTGTCCTTATCAATCCTTCCCCTCTGCTGGTTGCCCTTTTTTCGCAGGGAGAGCAAGATTCAGGACCTGGAGAAGCGAAAAGCGAGAAGGGGTAAAAAGGGTTCCGGCGCTTATGTTGGGAGGGGGCAAGGGGGAATGAAGCCGGTTCAGAAGCCCCTGGCCTTCGGGCGGTTGGAATGCAACGCAACTCTGTCGCCCGCCTCTGTCAACGCCCATCTTGGCGGGTGATCGTCACTGGCCCAACGCGGGGAGCAGAGTGGCCTGACAGTTTGAGTTCGATCGTACCTTGCTGAGGGGGCTTGCATACGAGAAGGGCTCGCATCGGAGGTGTGGCTGTTCTGGTCGGATGCATGTGTTGTTGGGTGTTTGTTTGCTGGGCCCGGCGAGCTTGATTGCATCAGCGGCTTGCGCTTAAACAAAGCAGTTGGAGACTTGTGCCACTGCAGATGGGCACACGATGCTGCGGGGTTGGTCGACCCAAGACTTTTGAGACCAAACGAGTCCCCATGTCTGACTGATGTACGAGCTGAGCCTTGTAAGTGTTGGCGATGGGGCTGGATGAGAGACAAGAGAAGGAGGGAACGCGAGAGGACCGAATGGCAAACGCGCGGTCGAAGAGCCGGCCTAATCTCGCTCAGACGCAAGTTGACGCCGGAAGCCTTTTTGAAATGGCCGTACCACACTGTCGGGACAGACTGTCGAGTGCAATTGGCCGCCTTTGCGATTGTCTCCGTCCCATCGACATGGGTTCTCACTTGGCGGCCTATCACACCAATGTTGCAACTCGATCAACCAACGACAGTAGGCAAACGTCCCCAGCACTGTGCTTCATGCCCGGAAACAGAGAGTGCGAAGGATCAACTTATGCTGGAAATTTTTGAAATTTTCAAGGCATCGCAGTGGTTGATATCGTCCTGCCGCGGAGGCCGGCCGTGGGAATTATGCAGTCTCGGTTTGGGAGTTGAGACTTGGCCAACGTGGTTTAGTGGCAAGTCGTGGCACCAACGCGGAGAAGGGCATACTCAAAATGTAGCCGTGCCTCTCAAGTAGGCTCAAGATCATGTCCTTGCGCGGCTTCTCCTGACCTCAACTACCTGGCCTTGTTATTCAGACTATTGCCATTAAGAGTCTTCACCATCATCAACTTACTGGACCAGGCGTCCTTTGAGCTCGCATCATGCCTCCCTTAATCTGGTTCCTCCTCCACTCCGCCCCCCCAACCCTCGCAGCCTGCTACTACCCAAACGGCAGCATCTCCCCCAACGACATGCCCTGCCGCGACGACACGGCCGAGTCGACATGCTGCGGGACCGGCTACGCCTGCCTCGCCAACGGGATGTGCCAGGCCACAGGCAAAGAACTACCAAAAGAAGGAGCGACGGAGCTCGTACGGGGCGCCTGCACCGACCGGTCGTGGCGGAGCTCGAGCTGCCCGCTGTTCTGCATCAACCCGGAGATGGATAACTTCGGCGGCGGGATCGGGGTCGGGAGGTGCGAGGGGACGACGGAGGAGCTGTATTACTGTATACATTTGGTGATGGACCGGGTCAACTGCACGGGGAAGAAGAATGTGTTGTTCTTCCAGCGTGAGTTGTGCTGGTCAGGTCGATGGGTTTTTGCTGACCTGAGATAGAACCGGCCTCGGCATTTACAACCATCGGAGTCGTGCCGACTACGGTGGCACTACCTTCGACAACATCTGCAACGACGTCGGAGACACCATCAAACAACCCATCAACAACCCATCAACAACACCGTCATCTTCCCTCGTCAACCCGTCCAAACTTCCAAGTCAGAGCCCAATCGTCACGAGCAGCGTCCAACGACCGCGCCGTGACGATAGGGGCCGCGGTCGGAGCGTCCGTCGGAGTCCTCGCCCTCGGCATACTGGGCGTGTGGCTGTTCTTCTTCCTGCGCAGGCGGAGGCAGAGACGAGAAACGGAACCCGTGGGTTACCGGGAGAGAGAAGCTGGAAGTTACCACAACCCGCAAACACAGTTCCACGAGGCGCCGGGGGATTGGAAGACGCCGGTGACGCACCAGCAGCAGTACTCGACGCCTCACGAGTTACCGGGTTGGGACGGACCAAGGAGATGACATGCAGTTGTGGAGGAGTTATGATGTTCTGTATACATGATTGATGAGGTAAATACACGTAATGATAGACGTATTCAACCTCCACACTAGATACCAACCCAAGTGAAGGATCAGAGCTCATCCCTCTCAACCTCAACTCTACCTCCCGGCTTCAAGCACACCCACCTCCTGCCATCCCAAACCCCCTCCTCAGGCCACCGACAAATCCTCCTAACATCCTCCCCCAGTCCCTTCCCCCCCTCCGTCTCCACGATCCTTCTCCCATCCAACTCCTCCGGCGCCACCCCTTGCTCAACCCACCTCCTCAACCTCTCAAGCGCATCAAACGGGTACGCATCCCTCCCCAGCGACATGCAGTGATTAACCCCAGGAACCTCAAAATACCGCCAGTAATCCTCCGTCCTCACCTTCCTGGCTGCATCAATCTCCCTAGCTTGTTCATAAAGCCTCCGTCCGGCGGTGACGGTGATGCACTGGTCCGCCATGCCGTGCCACATTAACACCTTTCCCCCCCTTTCTCTAAACCGTCTGAGGTCGGGCGAGCTCCCGATGATGGAGTCGTATTCCTCGACCCCCTGCCGGAAGATATCGCGGTATGTTCTGCGATCCATCGTCTTGAGCTCGAATCGGGGATCTTTCTGGATGAAATACCGGATCCAGTCGTTTGTAACGGGGAACGGGACGCCCTCGCACTTCTCGCGGTTGTTCTCGTCCTCGCAGATGGAGTTCATCAGACCCAAGAGTGCAGCCATCGGCGTGCCGGGGACGTAGCCGGGGAACATCACCCGTCCCTCCTCGTCCTCTAACCCACGCACCACAGCCCTGACGACGTCAACAGTCCGTTCGTCAACCTTTCACTTCACCACAGCACACTCAAACTCCCGCCCAACAACACTCTCCAACGTCTCCTCAAACCGACACTCCCCAAGCCGTCCAACAACACCATCCAAAACCCCATCCGCGGCATCACAACCCTCCACAACAGCCTTCACAACACTCTCAAGCTCACACTCGCCCGGCCACCAGCCCCGTTCCTGCATGACCATCTGCGGATAATACAGCGCAGAAACCATGGCAGGAAACTCGACAGCAGGACACATGACCAACACACCGTCAAAATCCCCAGGATACCGCTGCGCAAGGGCCAATCCCTGCCGTCCGCCCGTCGAACACCCCGCGAAGTAACTCCTTCTTTCTTTCTCTCCGTAGAACTCCGAGAGGGTGTGTTTCCCCACGACAGCAAGCTCGTGCAGCGACCGGTGCGCGAAATTCACGAACCCAGGCCAGTCTACGTTCCCAACTGCCTTTAAACCCCACGGTTCGGCTCGGGGATGTCCCGCGTCCGTCGTAGCGACAACATATCCAGCATGCACCCCGACGGAGGGCGCGTCGCCGTCTACATCCCCCGCAACAAACCCCCCGCCCCCTACACCTAAGAACACACCGTTCCAGGAACCGCGGTCTAAATGAAGCCAGACGTGCACGCTGACCAAGTCGTCGTGGCCGGGGTGCGTGTACGACACCGTGATGTTGCAGAACGGGGAAATTCCCTCGCGGGGGAGGAGTTCGGCCTCGTGAGAGCGGCGGCGGAAGGTGGTGTAGTTGCGCACTTCGGATGCTCTCGTCTCAACGTGTTTGGCGCCGAGGATGGAGGGGAAGGAGAAGGTTGAGGCATGGCATGCCGTTGCGGAGGCGAGGCCCGCGAGGGCTAGGAGTGACGCTAGAGAGGTATGTAGCATTGCGTCAGACGGGGTAGTTGAAGATTTGTAGGTGAGAGATGACCCGGGAGAGGACGATGCGGGCTGTGGTCTGTTTAAAAACTGCTGCTCACAACTCGGTCTCCGCCTGGCATCCGATGTGGGGGAGCCGGCCTCCATATCCCCCGCCTCCATGTTCATGTTTGCTGTCCACATCCCCACCACCAACAAGGTTGCCGAACTTGGCGGTGCTGATAATGAAAGTCACCTCCATCCGCGGAAACCTCATTCATATACCCTAACTTGCCTTGTCAGTCATTCGCGGGCCATTTCAACCAAGATCCGGACATCTACCTCGGCCTGCCGGCATCCGGATCGGGACCGAGACCCGGGCGGGGGCTAGTCGCTTCCGAACCGCGGCCCCACTTACATGAAACCCCGGCAAACGAGATCGGCATTCCCCCGGAGAAACCCGAGGTAGAAGGCGGGGACCACAGGTTGACCGGAAGTGAACCAACCACGCAAGCTTTACATGCCACGGTTCATTTCTTTCTCACATCACAGCTCCAGCCATTGAATAAGCATATGCGTCGTTATTCCTGCCGATTGTGAGCCTACCCTACAGACAGACACTACATCATCCATCACATTCCTCAGCTATCCCGAGCCTTCGAAAGACCTCAAGAGCCTCGAATTCAACTGTCCATAAAGTATAACCTCCGTCCCGAGCCCAAACAGGCCCGCAGCGGCACACGCCCGCCTCGGTCACCAGAAGAGCGACACATTACCCTCCACCTTAGACCGTCCCAGAATGGGTGGGTATCTCATATATCGTGAGCAAGCGTTACAGGGAATCAAATGAAAATCCCCAGAAAACCGACCCTGTGAGACTCAAATGAGGCGCTAAGACAGGAAAGTAGATCCAACTCCAGATATCAAAAGACCGCAACCAAAACGCAAAAAGCGACAGGAGACGAGAGTTGAGAGGATGCCGAGCGGCGACAGGCCGAACGACGGGAAATCAAAATCAGCGCTATGGGACAACACCAGATGATAAATGCAAAGAGCCCCCTCCCAAACCAAGGAAATGGATATCATCAGTGAAAAGCGACCGTGGATCGTGCGAGTGGTGCCAATGCTTGCTGCCGAGATGTAACTGAGATGGGAAATGGTCATCAATCGTAGAGTATGTATGAGGCGTCGGAGATTGAAAAGGGATGAGAAGTAGTTGTTTAATAGGCCGTCGCCGTGGTGCCCTCGCTAGTAGCGACGGCGACGAGAGCCTCGAGGCGCTTCATGGGATCGGGGTTCGGGCCGCGATCCACGCCTGGCTGCGGCTGCCGCTGCTGGTGGTGCTGCGGTGGCTGGTCCTGCTGGTCGTGCGGATGCTGCGAGTGCTGCGGGACCGGCGGTTGCGGCTCAGCGTGCCTGGCCGGGAATCCGGAAAAGGCACTCATGTTCGGGTGAACGATCCGATTCACGTTGGGCCCGCGGGCGTCCTGGCCGGGAGGTCCGGGACGAGGTCCGTGGATGTGACTGTTCGAAGGCCCGTGGTACCAACCATGGCGCTTCGAGTCCCTGTTCACAGCAAACGAAGGCGCCGACATCGTGTGCTGGTGGTTCCGGGTGTAGACGCTCGAGGAGTACGACGGCGGCTCTGCTTCGAATCGCACAGTCGGCGGATTCAACCGCACATGCTCCGCCCGCACTTGCTCTGCCTGGGCCTGGACAGCCTGGTTCACCTCGTTTGCCCATGCCCCAGCGCTGTCGCGGGGGGGCGTCGTGTTGGTGATGTCCAGCCTGGTCAGGCCCCGGTGCAGGCCCATGTCCAACTGAGCCATGTTCTTTCTCTCGGGCGTCGCTGAGACTGGGCCGCGGACTGGAGCCGGAGGGTAGGCCGCATCCGAGTCGACCGCCATCGGCGAGGGAAGGCGCCTCGGCGGCGACAACCGCCGGGTCGGCAGAGGGTCGAACGACTCGATGCCAGGGAGTCGGAGAGTTTGTTGCGGGTTCTGTGCGGTAGCGATGGGCGGTGCATGGTCCGGTGGGAGTTGGCTGGAGGACAAAACGTTGCTGAGGTGGCTGGTGTTGGTGTTGAAGTTCCTGGTGTCAGGGTGCCATGTGCGGCGACGCCAAGCCTCGTCGGCTGTGGATGATGTCGAATCGCGTTTGGCGGTCCAAGCCGAGGTCGGCGTAGTCGGAGACGCGAGGTGGCTGCTCGGAGCAGGAGAGAAGGCGCCGTTGTTGGATGCGTTGACGGGACCGCCGTACATGTGCCTATTCGCGTTGTTCAACGGAACTCCGTGAGGCGACTGGAACGGGTTGGCACCGGAAGGCACGCTGAGTCGGCGACCCGGACTCATCAGACCAGTAGAATACATGCTGTGCGAGCGGGTGTGCATGGCAGTGGGCGACGTGATGCCCGAACCCCATTGTGGACTGCTCTGGCCATTGGAAAACGTCGCTGACGTCGGCGACCCATAGTCGGTCGGCGATACTTGACGGTAGCCGTACGGGACGTCACTCCGGTACGACTCGACGGACACTCGGGCGCGAGGGTCGGCCATGACCAAGGGGGCCGGCCGCCTCCGGATCTCGTCCCTCACGCCAAAGGCAGGACCGAGAGAGCCAACACTGGCGATGCTCGACGTCGATAGCGACTTGGAGTGTCCCCTGACAGGGCCAGGACCAGCGCCTGCCGTGTTAGCGCGAGATCTGCCGCCCTGTTGGCGCACACGCTCAGTGCGCATCTGCCTCTGAAACCTCGAGCCCGTTGCGGCCAGTGAGTCGATGGGGATGTCCTCGTTGACGTGCACCGTCTGTGCGTGTTGTCGCAGGTTGTCAAGCCGGGAGAAGCGTCGCGAACAGTGGCACTGGAACGGCCGTTCGCCAGTGTGTTTGCTAAATACGGTCAGCAACGCTAGTTACCCGCGTAGATGTCTGCCCAGTGCCTACCGAATGTGCCTAGCGAGGTGCTCGCTCCGCGTGAAGCTCAGGTTGCAGGGAGGGTAATCGGTGCAGAAGAATCGCTGTGACTTCTTCTTCTTGTTCGACCTGGTGCCGTCGGCATTCACGCTCTCGTCGTCGGACCCGGCCCCGTCGTCCCCACCACCCTCGCCATCGGACTCATCCATGTCCACGTCCTCGGAGTCTCTCGACTTTCTCGAGTGTTGCGAGTTCGCTCTCGTAGGGGTCTTGGCCTGCTCGGCACTCTCGGGAACCTGGACGGCCTGTGGAAAGGGTGAGCTGGGAAGCGGTCTTTGCGAGGCAAGGCCGCCGTTGGCAAAAGTCGCTCTCGTGGGCGTCATGACGTCCTCGGTCGAAGGTTGTGGTGCCGGAGGATGCGGTGCTGTGCTTGGCCTCATGGCAGTGGGCAACGACGTCGTCGCGTCATCAATCTTGGCCTCCTCCATCGGCAGCGGCGAGTTTACCGGCCGGAATGCGGCGGCCATCTTTTGTGATGGAAAGTCTGGTGGTTAGGAAAGGCTGGATATGTTTCTAGTTGGTGATGGCAATCTCGGGGCAAAGTTTAGTGCACACGCAAGCTGGCGAGGCTGAGACGACGTAGCTCGACACCGCAGCGGTGCGGGGAGGGTCAAGTTGCTTCTGAGGATGCACAGGCGGAGAGGTGGTGGAGGGAGGAGGGCGGAAGAGGGGGAGAGAGGGAATAAAAAGGGGAAAAAAAGAAAGAAAAAAAAAAGCCACCTAGGTTTGTCTTAGGTCATTCGAAGACTGACGATACCATGGGTAGAAAGGAGTCTGGTCTTCTCTTCCGAGTGTGCGTGGATGGCTGGCAGAACCGATCTGACGAAGCGACGCACAAAGACGTTGCGAAGCTGTAGGAGGTGGAAAAGAGGCGAGAGTCGCGGCAGGTCGGTAGAAATGCGACAGCGAGTCGATGATCAATCCCGGACCTGAGTGGGGGGGGAGTGAGGGGAGGGGGGTTTAGTTTGCTGGACAAGGCACCAGTCCGGTTTGGGTACGGGCAGGTATCGATAGCGCAGCTTTGTGTGTCCGCAGTCTGGGATTCTTGGGTGGAGGACGAAGAGAAGAGAGACAAGTTGGGAATATATGGCGAGGGGCAGGCGGCTCTAGAAAAGGACAGCCCAGGGGGAGTGTGGCGATGAATGGTCGATGATGAAAGACGTGCCCTGATCTGACCCTGCCTGCTGCAACAAAGTGGTTCCCAGTGGTTCCTCGACGCTGACTTTTTTTTCTTGCGCCCCTGCCTCTCTCTCTCTCTCTCTCTCTCTCTCTCTCTCTGGTCTGTCTGTCTCTCTGGCTTTGCGCCTGCTTGCGTTCGTTCGAGTCTAGTGGGAGGTAGTGTCGAGCGCTGGGCGGAGTCTCTAGCAGGTAGGTTGGGACCAGCGAGCCAACCAGCCTCCCCTGTAGAGAGGGGAGGGGGGTGTGCGAGGTGTGCGATTTGGGGGGATCCGCCACACCAAGTCGGCGAATTTGGGTGGGAGCGCCTGTGGGCTATCGCAGAGCCAATGCAGTCCGGTCCAATGCCAATCAAGATCCGAGTTGACGGGTTTCTTTCTGCCTGCTGGGAGAGCACTGATCTTGGACCAAGAGGCGGAGATGGATGTGAAGTCGAGGCGAAGGGAGGCGTTTGATATCCAAGATTGACGTTTTGCGGTACCTTTGGTTCCTGTGCCTGATGCTGGCCGGCTGAGGTACCGAGAGCGTGGGGCAAGGCGCGGTCGCTTGCGCCAGGTGGAGTATGTGGTGTACGAATGTGACTATGGACTCAAGGCAACCGCCGAAGAGTCATAGTTCTTGAAGTTTGGAGATACGAGAGGTTCGTAAAGACTTTTTCTTGCAAAGAAGGCTCGAATCCGGTCGAGGGGAGACAAAGCGGCTTGGTCGTTGTCTAAAGAGGGAAAGCAGAAAACAGAGAGAAAACGCAGGCCGCGAGGTGCGAGGGAGAGGATTGGTAAGTAGTTCGTCCATGGCCGCGATTGGCACTCAAAGCGAGCGGAACCGCAGGCGGTACGAGGCCAGTCGGGTGGGCACAAGGGCGAGAAGGGCCAGGTCCAGGGCCACAACAACTGAACCAGGGCCGGACGCCAGGGTCAGGGTCAAGCCCAGGACCAGGACCAGGACCAGGACCTGGCGGCGGTAGTGGGTGGGCGTCGATGGAGTCGATTGACGGGAGGTACAAGGGGAAGGGGTACAGACGGACCACGGTACTATAGCACGGCGGTACGGATACACCATCGATGTCGGACGGTTTGATGGTGGGATCCCAGTCAGAGGGGCGGTTGGGGGGTCTCGCAGACTAAGACGGACTGGCTGGGACTGGCCACGGACGGGAAGCGATGAATGGTCCGGGATGGTAGTGGTGGTGTTGGTGGTGAAAGGCGGAACATGTCCAGCTTGTTGCCCGTCCGTGAGCACGGATGGGAAGGGAAGAGCTGGCAAACAGCCGACGACGGTGCCGTCTCCTGGCGGACGGCGTAACAAACGGAGCGGAGAAAACTGTCCTCGGAACGTAGATGGCGCACCTACCTAGGCACCTATAGGCCTAGGTACACTGTAGTCTGCAGTGAACGAGCAGCAAGGTATCGACAGCTAACACTGTAGTGAGTTAGCACCTCGGGCGGTCTGCCCAGCGGGGCGTCTGCGACTGCGAGAACAACGTGGTGACTGGGGGTGGCGCGGTGGTTGGAGCCAAAAAGAGTGACAGGGCGCTGGCGGCCAGGGCGGCCAGGGCAGGCCGTAGGTACCTGGCGCACCTGGATCCGGGCCGGAAGTAAGGTACCGATTGCTGCAGGCAGGAGGCAGGCTGGGCTCCGTGACGGTGACGGGTGGACTCGCTCGGCCAGATGCTGGATGGGTTGGAGTCCGTGGGTTCGTAGCTTGTCAGGCACAAAGGACGAAATGGTCGCGGAACGGTCGACGATTGGCAGGATGGCTGGGGGGAAACTGGCCGAGTCCTAGGTAAACGAGTTCGAAAAGTCAAAAGGCGGTGGTAAACAGTAATAACTGGGGCGAACAGGACGTCCGGGTCATGCGAGCGAGGCTTGATGATGGCCGGTGATGCTTGTCGCTGACGGGCGACAGTCATCAGTGTGTAGGAGGTACCCGTAACTGTCTGTCCGCCTCTGCCTCTGCTTCTGCGTCTGCTTATTTTCCTGCGTCTGCGTCAGCGTCTACATCTGCCTGCGTCTGCGTCTGCGTCTGCGGTTGCTTCTGCGCAAGTGCGGCGGGTTTCCGGAGGGATACGGCGTGCTGTGATGCCAATAGCATTCAACATCCAGCATCCAGCATCCAGCACCCATCACCCATCACCAAGCGTCCAGGGCCGTCAGGAACCTTGCGTTTGGCTGCCCTTCCCTGTCTGTCTGTCTGTCTTGTCAGTCTTTGGTGTCCCTCCGAGGGGCCTCGCCTTGTTGCCCTGGCTTACGACCCTACGCAGGGGTACGCAGTGGGCGCCGTCGGAGGGGGGCCAGGTTGGACGGATACGGACGCAAAGGGGGTCGACGGCAGGATGCTTTCGGTGGCACGATGCCTGTTCCTGTTCCTGCTCCATGCCCCTCGGCCTCGATCCTCGGGTGCCCTGGGTCTGGCGGCCTTTGTCTCCTGCGCTTTTGCCTGGATCGCTGGACGTCTGATGCGGAGGGAGGAGAGGAACGACCGGCAGTGGAGGTGGACGTGTGTGACGGAAGCTCGACTGTCACCGGGTCGAATGTCAAGGATATCCGTGCCTGGCAATTCGGCGGAGAGATGCGATGAGCTTTCTGGCGTGCGCGTCAAGAGGGAGGCGTAGCGGCCGTGATGGTGGTGATGATGACGGTGCCATGGGAGAGATGGAGGGGCAGGGCCGGCGGGGACGGCGGCGGCGATGGCAGAAACTTCCGGGCGAGGGCGATCAGGTCGCCGACAGGAGCGCGGAGGCAGGAACGCTCAGTCTGCAGCTTCCGTGCCTGCTTCATCGACGCCATTGTCCACTTCCACGAGCATTTTCGGCAGGTACGGTACATGCGGCAAGGTACCAAACTCAGCACTGTAGATGAGGCAGGCGGCGGGCATGGCCAGAGTACCTAGGCACACCACTGTATTAGATACCTACCGCCTGATTTCTTTCCCGTGCCTTCGGCAGTGAGCGAGTACGGATGCAATGAGGTATTGATGAACCTAACCCTGAGCAAGGTGCCTTCCTCGTCGACACCGCAAGAAAAGTGAGTGGTCGGCCTCTGGAAGGTGCACCCAATACGCAAATGGCTTGGCTTAGGCTGCAAGTCACTCTCTGGTGCGTCGGTCAGCTAACGGGTACCTGAGAGTGCCCCTCTCCCTCCCCACCCTGCAACCCCTCTATTGCCCCGCCTCTCGGTTTTCACTGCATGAAGCGAGGGGTTGGGCTCTTGGACAGCAAGAGCGAGTTGTGTGAGTGCGCCTGCCACGGACTACCTACCTAGACTAAAGGGTTACCACAGTCCACAGAACGTGCCTCTCCCGGTGCTTAGTGGGAGACGCTAGAGCGCCCTGGGCCAGGCACATGTCGATGTACACCACTATACCTTGCGCATGCGCTGGGGTGGGCCAGCTGTTGGCGTCTGCGAGACCCCGTCCCTGTCAACTTGAAGCCAACACCGATCGACCTCAATGCGCCGCGAAGGCTTGGAGTACGTACCGAAAACGCTGTGAGAGAGTGCGCTCGGGGGATCCCTTTCTATAAAAAGGCACTACAACCACGGGCGAGCCTGGTACATACTGGCGGTAGGTATGCTGGTCGGGAGGACTGTGCGTCGCCCGTCACCCGCCAAGCGAGCACTTGGGTCCCCACCCCGCATCGAGGCGCCGGTCGGTCCAGTCCCCTCTCCGTGCCGCGCTCAACCTGGCAGGAGAGTTGGCTTAAATGCCCGTACCAAGATCGTCCTCTTATCGTGCGGCCGGCGCACTATATTGGGAGAGCAAACGATTTCAAGTTGACGAACAACCCGCCCGGCTGACACGGGCCACACGGACCTTCACGACTGCCGCACGGCAAGCCGGCCGGAGGACAAGGAACCTCAGCGGGCAATATGGGGGACAGGGACATGTGCCTACAGCAGCCGGCCGGGGGGAAGCTGAGCTTAATTGCATCCATCACTTGGGCTTCCGTTGCTTCCGTTTTGGTTTCGCGTATACAATACAGCGTCTTAAGATACCTACCTATCTACTTACCGAAGAAACACCTACAATATAGCATTTTCGCCGAGTCGGGTGACGGCGTGGTGAAGCATATTGATGAATCCTAGAAACTATTGTTGTTGCATTGATACATCCCAAAGGTACTTCCTCTGTGTATCCGTACCTGTCTTGCTTGCCACCTTCCTTGTGTCTGGTAAATCAGGTGCACATCCACTCCGTAGGAGTCATCCGAGTCGAACACGAAAGGAAGGCAGGAAGAACACGGCTGCTGCAGGCAGGCCACCAAATACCTACAGTATTGCTACGCGGGCAGATAGATACCTACCTTGGACGAAGGGGTGCACACCTTCTTTGCTGCATCTCTTGCGAAATGGACGATGAAGGAGCCGGGAAAAAAACAGCAGGGGGAGCAGGAGCGGGATGGATGGGAATGGGCGTCATTGCCGAGATGCGACTGTATCCTGTATCCTCTGGCAGGAGCAACCCTCGCCTGCCTGCCGTAGCCGTGGATGGAATCTTCACGTACCAGATCTGCGGACGCAACGGAAGGCGCGACATGATTTCACCTCCAGAATCCATCCATCCCATCGGTCCTTCCTTTTGAACCTTCAGCCTGACAGGTGAGGCGTCACAATGTATCGTTTACTGTCGTCTCCTCTCCTCCCCCTTCTCCCTCTCCCTTCCGCCTTGTCTCGCCTCGTCTCACATCTTAACCTCCATTCCATTCCATCAATCCGCAAAATACACATCCCCTTTCCCCCCGGCCGTTGACCACGTTTCTCTCCTGCTTCTCCTCCCGAGCTCGCCATCGCACTCGCTAGAGACACCTATCTCCATTGACATCGGCATCGGCATCGGCACAGCCGCCCTCTACGGATACCTTGCCGCCTCGATTGTTGCACCTGCACCGCACCTCGGAACCTGTCCTCCATTCCACATACTTCCCTCCCAGCCAGGGGTGCTGCAGGGCAGAGTCGACACGGTCACATTCCAGCGCTTCTTCTCTCCAGCACTCCCGATGGCGCCCCTTCACCCCCTTCTCTTCAGGTACCTGGGGGCGAGGTAGCTTTCAAGGGATGGATGCAAGATGGGTGGATGGATGGTTGGCACCAGCCCACACACAACCACACCTACACCCACACACACACTCAAGCAAGTCTTTAAACACCACAAACACGCATCGATAGTGACCAACGGCAGACGCTAGACAAAAGACCATCAATCAACCTCTTACCAATCACCCGCTGGGCTTGCCGATACCGAAAATGTCTTGACTCTCGAGTCTTCACTCCTGCTCTCCCTCCGTTCCGCCCACGAACCACGAGACCAAAAGATGCCTCTCCCTGTCCCGGCCACCGCGAGGCCCGGCGATGTGACCAGGGCGAGAAAGAGACGAGACGAGACGAGACGGTACGGTGCTGCCGTATGGGGCGACGGGACGGACGGACTGGCAGACGGTCTGCTGCTCGATGGTTAACCCCGGTCAGGCCCGACCCAGCATCAACATCAGCACACGCACAACACCAAGTCATCGCCATCCGTCACATCTCAACGCCCCGATTAACTCCGCTTGCGTCCCGTGACAGCCACCGCCCTGGCCTCGCCGTGATGATGTGAGCCCCTCCCTCCTCCCTGTGCCTGGATTTCTTCCTAGGGTTGTCTCGAGTCTTGACTGCTGCCTCGGCCAAGACGTCGACATCATTCCACGACGGCAGACAGAAAACGTTGGCCTGCGGCCGCGTCCTTCAATGGTTTTGGGAGGATACCACACATTCGGACCTCATCACACCTGTCAAACGCCAAGATTAGCCGCGGCCATCAGCCTGTCCCGATGATGGAGATGGGCTCAGATGCCCCCGATGCCTGGATCGCGGTTGCGACTGAGCCAAGTCAGAGCTGCGGGCCGAAAGACGAGGGACGGCCGCAGTCCGTAATCCCTCGACCAGCGACGTGGGTTCGCATTATCTTGTCACCGCCGCCGCCGTGCAACAGTCGCCGGTCCCGGTACTGTCACAGACACCCGCAAACTCAATGTTTCGGTCCCGACCTGGCTCGATTAAAGTACAGACAGCCCAGCCCATTGTATGTGTCTCCACAATGTTGGCTCGGCGGCCCCTCTCGGAGGTCAGCTCTGGACAGCCAGTCCCCCGCCTTGCCTTGAACGTCTTTCCCTGGACCTCCGGGCCGCTCCTTCGTAAGTGTCAGCGCTGCCATCATGTCCGCCAGCTTTCAGCCCCTCGCGTGGTGGCACCTCCTCGACAATGCTTCCAGTCCACCACCGTGGGCGCTCCCGGACTGCGCACCGAGAGCGCTAAACACGGGTACAAATATCCCACAGCGCTCCCTTCGATTAAGAGGGCCGACCGGCGAATGATCCGATGGCGCCCGCCCTTGACGGAACGCGGGGGGCTGGCTAGCAGACATTCTGACATCTCGACCCTTGCTGAGGGATGACTTCTCACTGCCGTGACCGTCTGGAGGTTCCAACTCCTCACTGACTGCCCTGACATTCTATGAAGTTCAGTTGGTTACGTTGGCGCCGGCAGGACAAGGGTATCCACTGATCTGCGGAATGTCTCCATGATTGAGCCCGCTGAAGATCACCAAGACCGAGATGCCTCACCACCACTGTTCTAGCGTCTTCGCATTGCTATCGTCGTAGAACCCTGAAAATCGTTGCTTTTCTGGGCTCCTTGCAACCTTGATTAAACATCTCGGCGCGCCACCTCTGCGACATGAATTCTTGCGAGGAGAGCAGCAGCCTGCAACATCACGTTTTAATAACCACTCCGATGGCCCATCAACAGCATTCAGGCGACCGAACTGCACAGGAAGCATGGCTGACCGGCGTGGAGAAGATGCATGCGCCTCCGCGTACGCCTCCCTCACCGATGCTATCCGCAGCCCAGCCCTCATGAGCCGTCACATCACACGACGTTTGGGAATTCGCAGTGGCGGTCCGCGATATTGTTATTCTCCTGGCCGCGAATCGCCGTTGGTTCCGACGCGACGCGACAACGACGATAACTACGTCGACGACGACAACAATCATAACAGGCAGGTCTACCGTCTGACAGGCACACTTCAAAGCCGCCGGGCTCCGACGCGTGGCATCTTACGCCCTCGCAGACAAACAGACCTCCTTCGTCGAGGGATTTAAACTCTCTGCGGGTGAAACGATGCATCGGAATCCCCGCCCCTGGCTTTGCGTGTCCGCCGCCAGCCAGGAAGATGCCGGCAAGTCGCCCGCCTAGCGGCGTGCCACGGCTGCCCGTCAGCGGGGGGTGGATGAGGGCGCAAGCTCATCGGACCGCTGATCATAGCCCGGGCAGCCAGGGCCAGATCCTTCTCCCCATGCCAGAGCTCCATGGTGTGAAGGCTCTCCGCATGACGACCACCGGCGCAAAGACACGTTCACGACCCTCGGGGACATGCAAGGGTTCTCCTGGCGAGAGCTCCGACTTGGACCTCCGCACCACGGTCCGATGTTCATTGGGTGTTAAAGAGTTTTCCATCGCATACCCGCCTTCGCCAGGCTTTCCCAAACCACTTGCGAATGGGCTCAGCTGCGAACGGAAGATGCAGAGAGCAGGCAGAGGCAGTTCGACCTTGGCTCGTTTCAGATTGATGACATGCACCAGTAGATTCGACCAGCAGGACGAGGAGCTTTTGTCGACAGACCAAGCGGGATGCCGTTTTGGGAGACGCGCGTGAGACGCTGCAGCCGTATGCACGTCGCTGTAATCGAAGCTGCACACACATATTACATGGCATCTGGAGTTGGCAGCGTCCGCACCCCTTGCGCCGGGCTGCTGTGTGTGTGTGTTAGCCCTGCGGAATCATCTCCTCTGGACAGATGCATATCCGTGTTCACTGCAACCCTGCGGATGCAGCTCGGGATGAATTTCAATGGTGGACGACGCCTTGGCCGAGGCTTGCACTCTGGATGAAATATCTCGACCCGACTCGGAACTCTTCCCTGAATCCATTGCACCTGTGGGCGTTGTCGAATAGTAATTAATAGTGCCACATTCACAATGATACCCCAGTCTTGTCTCCGAGAACCGTCGAGGCCACACCAGGCATTTTCTGCAAGATCGGTTGGCTTCTGAGTCGGTCAAAGCCGCATTCTCCAAGCCCACAGTCGCTTCGACCGCACGATGCGCGCTTCTCCCGAACACGGAGGTTGGTGGCTCACGGGTACCTTTCTTGGGCCTGAGACACGATCAGCCACGTCCACTCATTGTCACCAAGGTCCCAGATCTGACTTTGGCCGGCTCGAGTGACGGCGCCTTGATCTCACCGCTGAAAGACTGAGACACGCTCGAGAGGAACGGGTCTCCCGGCGCATTCGGCGATCGCAATGCGACACCAGCCCAGCACTTGGCGAAAGTCTCGTAGGCACGATCCATTGATGCACCAGAAGTCGCCTGCGGGGAACAAGACGTTAGTTGCTTAGCCCAACCCTTGATAGGTCGATAGATGCTGGTCCCCAATAAGAGAGTGAAGCGAGTCGCAGCTCATCGCCGCTGGAATGTCACAGGGCGAAGACGATGACGACAGCGGCGACGACGATGGCTACGAAATGGCAAAACTTGGCCCTTGATATCAGCCAGGATGGTCCTTGCCAGAGCATGGCTGTGTGAAGGTGAAGTTGCAACAGCGGCCATCTAGACCACACATGACAACCCCCTGGACGACTACTTGTGTGCCTGAGTGAGCCGACTCGCAGATCTCCGCAACCTAGAGACGAAGCTGCACGATGCAAGGCACGGTGCAGAACGCACCACTCCACCAGAAGGTGCCAGGAAGACTTTATCGTGATATTGCGCCAAGGTCAGGTTGGCTTGTGCCTTTTTCACTCCTAAAAAGCTCTGACCAGTTGCTTGAGTAACTCGGCCGTTGACATACTATGTACCCGACATTCGCTTGCCCAAGTAGACGGAAGACCGTTCATTGCGCGGCGCAAACCGTAAAAGTCTTGCTTGGGTCCCAGGAAGCCGGGCGATATCGTTGACCCCGCCACTGCGACTGGCCCCTCAGGCGTCGCTGCTTTACAGCCACCTCCACCTTCAGGGTTATTCGTTGCAACTCGGCTTTGGTTTCCAACGGCTTGGAGGTAATCAATCAGCCGGAGCCTGGTGCTTCATCGGATTCAAGGTTATTCAGAGGTTCGTGGGCCCGAATCAAATGGAAACGAGTTCTCAGCTGCTTCGTTTGATCCTTCGCGCATGCTATCTCGGACGAACTAATTTCTCCCTCGTCAACTGCGACATTCGGCCACTCAGGCCGGTACGGAATTGATAGCATCGAGGTTTGAGCAGAGGATCCACGACTTAAAGGCCGTTGATTTGATACGGGAACTCTGCATAGCAGTACCGTCACTAAGAGCCCATTTCCTGATGGACTGTCTCTCGGAGCTTGCGGTTTGGATAAAGCACCGACAGGACTAACCTTGTAGGTGCATCCATCGGCCAAGAAGATCAGCTGCCAGCAAGCGATAAGCCAACGCGGCTTCGATCGAGACGACAACGTTCCCGCGGCTCCAGAGCTACTACAACGCCTACACTACGTCCGCCCTGCGCAGATCTAAAAGAGAGCGGATGCGCCTTTTGGCACGGCTTGACCTTGCGAGCTGGGCTCATCCCTGAGGCCTTTCTCCAACTCTCATTCTCGGCCATCGTTTGCGCCCCGTTCCAACACACTTGTCTCTGTAGCTCGGCCCTCACCGCTCTTTTGACGGGCTCTATCTTGGTGTCGACCAACGGCCATCACGGCGAACAATGCCATCTCCTGTCCGCGCCAGTCCAGGCTTCGGTTAGGTCCTGAATCGCAAGTTCCTGAGTCTATGCATCTACTACATAGTACTATGTACGGCCGAATGATGCACGACTCGCACCGTATTGCTGCCGTTTCCCTGCCCCAGGCGGAAGGCTCAGGAGTCCAGGTCGAGACGCATGAATAGCGCCATGCAGGCGCACGCAGTAGCTGCGAGCGGGCTCCTTTGCGGCGCACAGCATAGGTACAGACAGACGTGCGTGGACTCGCATCCGAGAGACTAAGGCGAACTATCTGCCCGCTCCATATCCATGGTGCTTCCCTCCTCCTCGTCACCGCAGCGGGAGCCGCAAAAGGGGAAAGCGCCTGTTGGCCCACTGGCATGCGTGCGAGCTCTCCGCGAGGCATCCCATTCGGCGAGGGGCGGTCGTCTTTGTAAATCCCCTGCCGTGCTACGCATCCAACGCATGGAGCGGTCGTGGCTGGGCTGTATGCCAATGTTTTGCTTCCAACGCATGTGCCAGTCGTTTGCCAGGAGGAGGGGGCCGGCTTTTCCTCAGCTCGCCGGGCAAACTCTGTATGCAGTCATCCTTCTCCTGCCGACCGACCAACCAACCGATGGCCCGGCCGAGACTGGAAGGCAGATCATAACTGAGGGGCCGCTGACTTGCAGCTTGCTTGCTCGCCAGCCCAGCCGGCGGACATTTTGATCTTTGCTGGTTAGTCGCTGCGCTTCTCAGGTACCCAGGGTACTTTGCACCGCCGTCAGATGGCCATGTGTACGGTTGCAACGCTTGCCTGCACTGCTACACGCCCAGGCCCCCTTTCCCGCAGCCGTGGCGCCGCCAGGCACTCGGTCGTAGTGTATACCTCTTGTGGCATGGGCTGTTCTCTCGCGATGTAGCCCTCTTCTCCGCAGCGTCCCTGGACGTTTTCTGCTCGCGGCCATTGGATGAACGACAAGTACCCCGGTGCTCTGACCTTTCGGGTGACATCTGAACGGTTCATGGGACGGCGGTCGACGAGTCATGGCGGACTGCATTTGTGTCGCGGAGGGCTTCGCATGCTGCTGTTGCAGAACATCATGCCACCGTGATGGAGGCACGAAAGACTCGAGGCACTTGGGGAGTCTTGACTTTTTACGACGTTGTATCGAAGATACCTTCGCCACGTGGAGAGTGGGATTATTCGACGATCTGCGACCTAAAGCATGGAGATAACTCGCTCCGTTTTGATACTACGGCAAAGAAGCAACCAGTAAACGGCTTTCCTTTGTACCGTTGCAAGATAGAGCGACGAGCGAGAGGGAGCAGGCAAGAGTGAGAGGCCCCCGTCGGCGGCCGCTCCGAGAACGGGAATCACGGAATCGGGATGCCGACGGCCGGTTGTTCGCCGCTTGAGGCACCGGAATCTGTATACCCAAGATTCAAGTGCGAGCGTGCCACAACGAGAATCTTATCGAGGCGTGTTGCTACCTACCTAGTTACGAAAGGCTCCGGATGGTGGCATATCGAGGGAAAGCCGCAGCTGCCACAACTCTTTCTCTCCCCCTTTCCGACGGCTGGGCGAACGCATCCGCGGTGATGCGTCCCGTAGGAGAGAACGGGAGCGACGGACGGGCGTCTGCATCGGTGGTGTAGCTTTCCATCTGGCCATCTGTTCATCTGGCCAGCACAGCTCCGATGGTTCTTGGAGATTGGGGGGCCGTCGGGACGGGTAAGGTAGGACCCTTCACGAGATGCGGTGTCACGAAGCTCTAAGTCTATACATCTACATCACGTCGAGATTTGAGTGAGAGCAATGCTTCTGCATTGGTATACTATCATTTTACCATTAGACATACAACTCACTGTCTGGCCAGCGAGGGCCAGAGTGATTGATACACTTCATCCTGAAGCAATAAACCTAATCAAACGCCGTGATCACAGGATACTAATACTGCTATTTATATAATCTTGGGTTTGTCATGCCTCATGCGCCGTAGACGGTTGATACGGCGCGTTCATCGTTTGTTTTCTTGTTTTTTACACATCCAGCATACTCCTCACCTGCTGCGGCTGCTGCCCTGACACGGAGACGGCTGTGCTGGCGCTGTTGCTCCGCTGCCCCGGGGCTAGGGAGGACGTCGTGCTGTCCGGCCGCCTACCCCGTCCCAGACCCGGCGTGCTCGCCGCGTCCGTGTACGACGGCGGCGGTCCGTCTTGCATGAGCTCGGCGGAGCGGTCTGCCCGGGCGGCTCCGGCTCCGGGGAAGAGCAGCTCGGCGGCGGCGTTCACGGTGCGCTCCTGCCTGCGGCGGTCGGACTTGCCGCCGTACGAGGAGAATGTCGATCCCTTGGCCGCGTCGAAGCCCGGCGGCACCGGCCTGGACATGCTGCCGTCGCCTGCCATGCTGGCCATCTCGATGTCGCGGTCCGCCTGCTCGCGCTCGTCGGCCTGGACGTCGATGTTGTGCTGGACCCCGCGGGCCGTGGCGCTGCCGCCGCCGACCTCGCGGACGTTGCGGGCGATGCGCTCGCGCATGTTCATCTTGCCGACGAGGTGGTCGTCGCGGTTGACGCGCTTCCACCACGCGGGCTTGGCGACGATGCCCATTTCGCGGTCGATCTCGGCCCCGCGCACGCGGCGCTGGCGGATGAGCTCCTTGTCCTCGTTCGTGGAGAGGAAGCCGTAGGCGATCTGGACGTAGAGGATCAGTAGGGCGGGGCCGTAGCCGCCTGCGAAGACGGCGGCGAGGGGCGCCTTGGTGTTGAGGACAGAGTAGTCCCAGCGGAAGGAGACGAGGATCTGGTAGCCGACGAGACAGGCCGCGAGGGGGATGATGAGGACGAAGCGCCAGGGGGTGTACTTTATGAGGCCCCGGGCCTTGTTGACGGGCCCGCGGTTGCGGGGGTAGTAGTGGTTTATGGAGTGGCGGAGGGAGACGAGGAGGGTTAGCCAGCAGACGACGAGGCAGAAGGCGGCGGCCTTGAAGCGAGCGTCGGTGGCATTGGGGGCAGCGCGGGCGGCAGTCTGGTCGGGGGAGCGCTGCTTCTCGATCTCGCCCCAGTTTCGGGGGATGATGAGGAAGAAGTTCTAAGGCACGGGTTGTTAGTAGGAGCAGTAATGTCGTCGGCGCAAGGGAGGGCGTATGGACAGAACACACCAGCCAGAGCCACAGATAGTACCACAACGGCAGCCAGAACTCGAACTTGCTCCGCTTGTCGCCCTCGCGCAGGGTAAAGGGGTCCGGGTCGATGAACTGGCGCTCGCTCCAGCTGCCCCAGTGGCGGACGGCCTCCCAGACGAGTGCCATGGTGAACTGCTGCATGAGATACCAGAAGAAGGAGTTGAGGATGATGGGCAGGCCGACAACCCAGTTGCGGTCAACGTCGATGGCGGTAAAGAGGCCGATGAAGGCGGCGACGCAGACCATGCTGCCATAGTACCACTGCCAGCGCTTGCCGACGGGGTAGAAGCGCTTCGTCGTCGGGAGGTACAGCCGGGCGTGCTTCTTAAGGCAGGCGAGGACGAGCATCAGAGCGATGGCGTAGGGGATGGCGACGCCGATGGCAGCCTTTGCGCGGGGCCCGATGTTCTGGACCGGGTCGTAGCACCATGTCGCGTTGACGAAGGTGCCGTTGTCGAGGAGGGCGGCCGGGGCGAACTTGGGCGTCGTGACATAGCAGTTCGAACCGTTGGAGACGGTGTCGTTGGAGTAGAGGGTGTAGTTAAAGAACTCGAGGACGGTGAGGTTGACGTGGACGCCGCCGAGGACCGTGTCGGAGGCGTTGAGGCCTGCCGGGTAGGGCAGGACGTCGCGGGTGAAGAAGAGATGCATCGTGGGCGATTGGTGTTTTGGTCTTTCGGTCGGTTCGGGTCGTCCGGACTTTCTGTGATCGGGTGGTCCGTTCGTGGGGGACCTCGGGGCGATTGATGGCTCTCGCGGCGGGAGAGGTGGAATCGGGAGGATGCTAGAACATTGCTGGCGGATTGGAGATGGCGATGTATATCGGTGGAGGGAAGATGACTGTCGAGAATCGAGGATCGAGTGTCGAATGCCACGGGTGACGCGGAGAAGATGGCGAGATTATGGGCTGTTGAGGATGATGGAAAGCCCGGAAGATGGAGGGGACGATTTTTTGGTCAAGCCGCGAGTAGTCAGCGACACCAGGCTAGCCGGGGCTGCAACCTTGCTGCACTACTGCTGATCATCAAATAAGGCTGCTGGGGCGGAGTTCGTGGTTGTCACTGCTTTTGCTCTGGATCCATACGGAACGGGCGGGTGTTGCAGTTCTGGGTGGATAGTGTGAGTTCGTTGTGGTGGAGATGCCGAAGCTCCGGGGGGCCGTAGATGTGGGGATCAAAAACAATGAACAAATCAAATCAGCGCTGACAGAAGGAAACGAAATGGCGCTTTCACTTTTTATCGCGCATCTTTGGAAGGAAAGACCGAGGGGGCGTCATAGGCCTCTTGACGCAGGCACGAGAGAAACAAAATGTGGGCCTATAAGCCACATCTGACGCCCGAGTGGAGTATGGAACAGCCACAAGCCCCGCGGATGCCCGATTGGCTGATAGGTGAGCATGGGCCTCGCACCTTCCATAATCCGATCTTGAGGAAGGCGGAGGCCAGTGGAAGGAAGGTACGGGTACGTACCCCACCGAGACAGGACACTTTGGAGCTTCAGCATCGATAGCTTCACAGCTCAAGCTCGACGACCCCAAGCTCCCTCGAACGCAGCAACGACAACACCACACACGCCCAGCCAGCCAATGGCTCACCTCCGCCCGTCATGACGAACACCGAAGCAGAGGAGCCCTCCTACATCGACTACGAGGCCTTCCTCGCCCCCGACTTCAGCCCGTCATCCTTTGCGAACACCCTCGTCCTCGCGACCAACAACCCCAACGATGCGCCCCTCGACCTCTCCACGCCGCTTTCTCGAGTGCTCTTCGACACCCAAGAGATTGACTCCCATATCGATTCGTTGACCACGAAGTCCGCCGCCCCGCTACTGCAGTACACGGAGGAGCAGAACACCGCAAGCAAGCGCATCATCTCCGAGCTCGACGCCCAGATCAAGAGCCTCAACGACAGTTACCGACAGCTCGAGAAGGAGGTCATTGACAAGCATGCCGAGGCGGAGGAGGTGCGCCAGGTCGCCACCCGGCTCTGGGAGACCCTGAGACTCGGCCGCAATGTCGGACGGTGCCTGCAGTTGGGCCGCCAACTCGAGATCCAGCACGCTGAGATCGCCGGCGGTGGCGTGAGCGCTGCCGCTGCCGCCGCCGGGAAGAAGGAGGACCACCGCGCACTCGTCCGCTGCTCCCACACCATACTGTCGCTGAGGGAAGTGCTCGAGCGTTCCGCTCCGGGCGAGGAAGGCCACGGTTTGCCAAGGGTTGAAGCTATTCGCACCCTCCGAGATGGCGTGGTCGCGCCCATCGAGCGGTCGGTCAGGGAGACGGCCGAGAAGATTATCCGCGACTTTTCCGTGCCCAACTCGGCCACCTTCGCTCAGGGCGAGGAGACCAAGGCGCGGACCGTGTCGGCCATGGTCACGCTCTTCCTCCTTTCGCCGGTACCCTCCGCCTCTGCCGGCAAGGACCAGCAGCGCTGGACGCCGACGCTGCTACTTCAGGCGCTGGAGCAGTACCTCCGCTCGGCCCTGCAGGCCCCCGTGGCTTCCCTGTCGCGTGCCTTAGGCCAGCTTCCGAACCTCGAGCGCACCCTGGCAGACGTCTCCGCGCGTTGCCAAGACGTTGTCGCGCTGGAACTTGTTCTCGAGTCGACGAAGCTGCCGGCGCACCCGCTCGCGCCAGTGCAGAAGCAGCAGGCCAGCAACATGCTACAGCCTCTGCTGGCGCATCTCGAGACCGGAAGCCTGCCGAGTTACTTCTGGAGGACCATGGCTGGTGGCCTCGGCGCCCGCGTGCAGGAGATCGTGGGCCGGGGCGGTGTATCCGCAAGGACGCTGCGGACGAACCGAGCAAGCGTCGGGGAGGCAGTCCGGGAGTGCGTTGTTCGCGGGTGCCAGATGCCCAGCGCGCTGAAGGGAAAGACAAGGGCCGAGGGAAACTGGGAAAGGGAGGTCGCCGTCATGGTTGGGAGCGTGGTGAACAATCTGGGAAGGTAGATTTGAGACATCGCGTTGGGGTTGCGAATTTGGAAGCGGTAATGACAAAAGTTATGTTTCACGTCGATATTCTGCTCGTGTCATGGCCTTGCATATGGGAGACGTACGATGCCCAGTCAAATGACCCTGTCAAGTCCAGTTCCTGATAGAGACCTATTCGGTGTCAGCTAACCTATCCTTCCCTACATCAGTTACTTTTGTTGCTGTCGTTTGTCACGACACCATCAGAGGTGGCGACGAAGACGGCGGTTTCAACCCATTTCCTGCCACATTGCCAGTTGTTACGATACGCAGGTAGACATGCAAAAAGTCCAGTGAGGACATTATGATTGCCATTATCTGATACTTCGTGCGTCGAAAGCGCTGAACCCATCCCAGTAAGCTATTAAAAGCTGACAAATAGCTATTGAACCCAGCACAATCTATCCTTTAACCAGAAAACGTCTCCAAAACGAAGTTCGCCACCGTCATCCCCAGTGTCTTCGCCGCGCCTCCCATAGCTCCCATAGTCGCTCCCGCCGCCGTTGAATTTTGTTGAGTAAAAAAAAGTTTTTCCCCAAAAAAGCTACCCCGTTCAATTATCACGAAGAGCAAAAGAAAAGTTTGAAAGGGACGAGACTCGAACTCGCGCGGGTTGCCCCACCAGGAAACAGATGTTAAGCTGACCTTAACCTGGCGCCATAACCAACTCGGCCACCCTTCCATTGGATGTCGAAAAACCCAAACTGGGGAGTGTTCAAGAACGGCGGGTGGAGGGTTGCGGATCGTCAGAGTTCGGTGTCCACCAGTTTTGTGGAGTTGTGGAGACCCGTTGGCGTCACTTCGTCTGAGCTCAGTGACAACACAGTACCTACCGTATGTGCGGGAAGCAGATGATTGATAAGGTAGGATAGGATTTCGAGACAATTTTCTAAGGCCTTTTCTCGGAAGTGGCATAGACGTAGTCCATATTCAAGATATCTACCGTAATGAATGTTGACATTCTTGCTATCCTTAGATAGCCAAAGGATGGTAGAGACTGACGACAAAGAGAGCAATAACAGATGATAGGGACGATAGAGACGATAATGAGAGAGACGATAATGACAGAGACCATACTGACAGAGACCATAGCGAAAGCAAACTGAGATAACGGGCGTAGAGATTCCTTCAACCTGCTCTGGTCTCACAAGACCGTCAGTTCGGTCCCGGCTGGCTGGGTGCTTCGTACATGGCCTGGATGTTCTGGGCAAAACCCGGGTTCAGCGGTTGTTGCTGCGGCTGCTGTTGGAATTGCTGTGGATTCTGCTGCTGTTGCGGAGTCGAGTGCTGTTGATATTGCGACTGATACTGCCGCTGCGGCGGCGTCATCGGCGGCTGCTGAGTTGTCGGCATTTCGTTTTGGACCCCTCCGGTTCCTTGGAACGAGGTGCTGGGAGCCATGGCGACCGGGTTGATATAAGGTTGGCCTGTAGCGTACTGGGGAGCTTGAACCGGCACCTGGCCCGGGCTATAGTATGCCGGCTGTGGACGGAAGTTCTGGTACTGATATGGATACTGCGGCTGTTGCTGCGGAGGGAAAGGCTGCTGGGGCAACTGCTGCGACACCTGTCGAGGCGGGGGCTGTTGAGAGTTCGCGGAAGACTCTCCTCGAACTAATCGCAGATATCCACGTTTCAAGTTCTCTTTCCCCGTGGCCGTCGAGCCACTGACAACCTCGCTCTCGTCGATCCAGATGGCGCGGATGGAGTTCTCCTTGGCCCGTCTCGAGGCATTGATCCCGTATATTTCGTTCATGTACATCGTGAACTCGATGTACGCGTCCCTGGCGGTCTTGAAGTGAGTGTCACGGAGTTCGACCACGACGTCGGGGTTGTGGACGGCCTTGTGGCTGTTGCCCTGGGCTTCGAACTCAGCCAGCGCCAAGGCAGTTTGGCAGGCGTTGCGGATCTGGCGGCCGTTCCAACGGGCCTTCTCATGCTTTTCGTAGTGGTCGAATGCAAAACTGCCGATCTTAGCCCGGTCTATGTCAATCTTTCGGCCTCGCTCTTTGCAACGCTCCTCGATCATGTCCATGTTGATCTTGAAGACGTCGACCGTTTTGCTCTTGTCAAGCTGCGGGTAATAGAGGCTGACATGAATACGGGAGGTGAACGCCTCGTCGAAGTCGCCAACACGGTTAGTAGTCAGGAAGAGGATGCCGGTGTAATACTCCATCACACGTAAGAACACTAAGCGTATCATGTTAACATCATACAAATGGATGGAAAGTGCAAGGTGCGCTTCGCCTACCTGCCACGAGTCCGTTTCGTTGGAAATCTAATTTGGTTCTCTCGGCCAAGAAGACATCGGCCTCGTCCAGAAGCAGGATACAATCCCACATGCTCGCCAAAGCGAAATTCGTTTCAAGTGCTTTCTCGACCTCTGATGCTGTCGTACCAAGATCGCCTGCAAACCGGATTACTACGGTCAGAAGTATTTCGCACTCCTTATCGAGCTTTACCTACTACATGTAATTTGAAACAGCGGCTTCTTGAACAGCTCCGCGATACCCTCTGCCATAAAAATGTCGTCAGCATGAATTCTGGGTTCGCAGAAACGCGTTGAAGCTTCGTACCAGCTGTGGAAGTCTTCCCCACTCCGGGCGCACCATGAAGAAGGATGATGAGCCCCTTTCCTATCATTGACAATCATGTCAGTCTGGCCATTCGTCACACACAATCGAGGCTTCGCGGAAGACATTACCTTTCCCTTTGACGATGTCAAACTCTTCGCTCCGGCCCGTTTTTGACTCCTTGTCCCGGAAGTGCTGAGAAACGAGGGAGACAATCAATCTACGGTGCCGATTGTCAAGAACGAGTCGGTCGAAAGCCGTGACTGGCCGTTTCTTATTTTTTGTCTCCTCCACATCTTTGCCCGCGTCGGACACATTTGATGTTTCGGGCAGATTGGCTTCCGTCAGGAACGATAGATCCAATTTGGCTGTATGGATGCTATGTTAGTGCGGTACAAGGCGATAGATGCCCGTCGCGGGGGAGTATACATACCCCATTTGTGGCTTCGTAACACGAAGCCAAAGACGCGATAGGACATGATCACCAGTTCCTCGTCCGAGACCAGGGGGTTGCCAGGACCACTTTGAAGCTCGCTCAAAGGCCGCGGGATGATCGCAATGGAAGGCTGGTCATTCGAGTTGTTGCTGTTGGGAAGGAGACTGTTGATGTACTTGACCCTTTGCTGCTGATGAATGTCGGAGTCGTCGTAAACAGCCTCTTCAAAACAGCAGCCCACATAGCACCTGCTATCGTTTGGTGGGGGAGGCTCATCGGCGTTCTCGCCTGTATTGTCGGGTGTAGGATTCCCAATGACTGCTGTCAAATTCGGCTTCCACAACTGCTGCGAGGGATCTTCGACTGCAAAGGCTGTCTCGAAGTCGACAACAACCTGGCTTTCAACTTCTTCTCTCACCTCCAATGTCGACCCGGTGTAGTACATGTGCTTGACTGAAGCGATATCGAGGAATTTAACGCCCCTTTGAATGAGCTTCCTTCGGTATCTCTGATTCTCAGGGAGGTCTTTGACTTCTTCCCACGCAGAGTCGGTAAAGTCAGAACGCTTTGCGGGGTGACAGCGAAGAGGATATACTTCCAAGGAAGTGACTTCTCTCTCCCCATCGAACCTTTTGAAGTCGAAGACCTTTGATACAGGCGCAATGTTTTCCCCGTCGAAGTCAATGTAGACGCAGCTGATGGTGAAAGGAGCCTGCCTCTTGCGCTTGTTTTGTGAGGAACCAAACCACTCCCAGCGGCTGGCAACTCCAACGCTGTGTTTAACGCTGGTGACACCAACAACTCGGTAGGCTTGTTTCCCATCTTGGCTGATCACTTCTACCCCTGGCCGGAATAGTAGCCAAAGATCCAAGAAGGAAACTTTGCGGCACAGCGGGCTGTTCAGATACTCCCGCTTCACGGCAATGTCAGAGTCCACGAACTCAAGAAGACACCTCAGGTGTGCTAGTGCCGTCGATGATTTAGACAGGTCGTTTGAGTTGTCCTCTTCCTCGTTTCCCTCCTCCTCATTTCCTCCATCTTTGTTTCCCTGATCTTCTGCCCCTTCATCTTTCTGCTCGGCTTCATCTCTCTGGTCAACGCTGCCATTGCCGCCGTCTTAGCTCGAGAATCGATGCCCTGTAACGGAAACCGGATCTGTGTCCGGAATGGCTGTAGGGGTCACATCACTGTCTGCTGGCAGTTGGCTCGGATCCGCATCCAAACCATTAGAGTCGTCGCTATACTTTGGCCTTCCAGCTTTGGGATCATCCGCGGTCTTCGAGAGATTGTCCTTCTCCGCCGTGGTAGCACCCTCCAGCTTCTTTCCCAGTGCCAAACACCAATCTCGCAGCGCTGGCTCGTACTCAACCAACAGCTTGAAAGGCCTAATCAGGACGAAACTTGACCCGGCCCATCCCTCCATGTCCTTTCCCAAAATGGTACCGAAAATCTGGAGAATAGCTTTAGAGTGAATCTGAACTCTCTCAGGCAGCGGTAGCTGCCCTGCTGCTATCGATGCGAGAGTCTTGCGATCCTGTGGTAGGTCTAGTTTATGGACTCTGCGCGAGTTGCCAAACCACCGACGAGAACCGTCGTCTTCAATCATTGGGTCGCCGACGAGAATATCCAACACACAAACGTGGCTTTCTTCGGCGAAGACTAGTGGCTTGAATGAGGACCAATCCAGCCGTTGAAGTTTGGGCTCGGCGAACTCAGGTTGGTTCTCAATCCCGGGGGCGTTTACCTCTTCGCTAGCCTTTTGGTTCGAGAGCACTTCTTGCTCGCGGCGCTCTCTCTTGCGGCGGTCCATTTCTTCTTCCATATAGATGCGGTCCATTTCCCATTCGAAGTGCTTTCGTAGCCTGTCGCGACGGTCACCATAGTCAATAGTGCGGTCGAAGTCGTCATCGTCATCGGTCTCGGCATCTGCGTCGCTTGCTGGAAAGTCCTCAGCAAAATCCGAAATATTCGGTCTCGGATATTCGTGAATCTGCTTTATTTCGCATGGTACTTTCCATCTGGGGCGGTTCTTCTTCTCGCCCTCCAAGCCAAAACGGCCACCGCTGTCCACCAAATACCAAGCCCCAGGGCCGAATTTGCTCTCCCACTCCTTTCGGTGCTTGTACATGACTGATTCCATCCGTCGAGACTTTTCCAGATCGGATCGAATCTTAGGGCGCGAGGGCTTGGTTTGATCAGCCTTGACCTGGGTTTTCAGTTCAAGAACCTTCCTTTCCAAAGCCTGGATCGCGTCGGCAATCTCCGCAACACCGTCTGCCGACGGGTTGCCAGCCATGTTGAAACTGGTAGCTGAGCGAGCTCCTGCGTCAGCAGAGACGGGCGAGTGCGGCTTTTCGCCAGCTGGAGGCGTGTCGAAGGCATCAGACGCAACGGTCTTCTCCGGGCTCGTCTCGATCTCGGCGGACTCCATGTTCTGCGGTTGCGATAGGAGTAAACAGAGGTGAAGAAAAAAACGAAATGCGCGTCTCTCGGAGTGGGGGGCGGGAAACTATCTGGAAGACGTCCCTGGATAGATGTCGGAAACAGTGATGGGCCCGTTGCGAGAGGTTTCTGATCAGGATGCATTAGCTCACGGACCGATAGCCACTCGCAGCCTGATCTAATATGGACTACAAAAAGATCTCGAGTCCAAGAAGGAAGCCGCAGCTGGATGCCCGACCGAACTTCCTAATAGAGGTGCGTACAGATGCAGATATCATCCGAGTCATAGACGCCGCGAAACGATTGGGTGACGCCGACCTCTATGCGTAGTTTCGGGATGATTATGTCGGGTCGGTGGCTTGACGCCTGTTCCAGCGTTGCGTTGCCTCGTCCCAACCTGTTGACCAGCCGAAAACTTGATGGCACATCCCGTCAGCCGCCACAGCCTGCATAGAGGCTGCGTATCCTGCCAATAATCACACCAACCACCAAGCGGCTTACGCTGCAAAGCTCGTGTGGGAAGGATGATGCGGTGGAATCACACTTATCCAGTGTCTATGCAGGAGACTCCCCTCCCCCCGAAGTGGCTCATGACTGGACTGCGGAAAGCTTTCATCCTCCGGCGCGATACGATACGATGTCGCAGCAGTACGTCCCAATCAGTCAGGCTGTTATTCCCCGGCCAGAGCCTGGCGCTGCTGTGCTGTCAGAAGATTGGAGCGTTCCAGATGACATTGAGCTCACTCCAAGGCCCGCTCTGGCAAACACCACCGTCATGAGATTGTGGAACGGCATCTTTCCCGAAGCTATGGAGACGTTTAGATGCACACCGGAGCCAAAAGCCGGCGTCAAGGCGGCGCATAACATCCGGGACAAGGACAACTGGAGTGAGATCTGTCAAACGCTCGAAACGGCGCGGACTCTGTACCAGGACAACGGCACGGGACGACTGGGGCCGTTTCGAACGGCGCGGCGCAAACTTGCCGACAACATCACTCCCGCCGCAGAAGCGACCAAGTTTGCGTCAAAGGCTGTACCTAGCGACCCCTATGCAACACCTATCCTGGGTTCCGTGGGAATTATTCTAGATGTAAGACCAAAATGCTAAGGGCTTCGAGAAATCAAACTGTGAAGCTTACCAGTATTCTTCTCCAAGACAAAATGAATTGCCCAGACAATCTACCTTGAGCCCAATCTCTTGCTATCGGACGACTTGACCCTGGCCAATCTGACTCGGCCAGAACAACTGGCAGGCTTCCCATCCACTCAGTGCCATTAGCTCAGGCGACGTCAACTGCCATATGGTGGCTAGGCGTATATGTTAGAAGTTGCTCGTTGCAGCTGAATTCCATGTAATACGGTCGACTGGTAGTGATAACATAATCGAATTATAGTTGAATGGGGCTTGTAATACTGAGACGGACGTCGTCGGGAACCCGCACCCCGCGTTTCCGTCAACTTCGTGAGACAAACGCAGTCCCGAGTCATGATGGAACTCAACAACCTGGTACGATGAATCATTGCCGCACTGCTCCTCACGTTTCTTAGTGAAGCCAAACCTGAGCGGTCAGTCTCTACGTAGGGAGGGTCCAACGACTTGTATCCGTGCCCCGGCAAAACTCTAAAGACACCACTGCCGAAAGGCTATTGCGCTGCGTCGCATCGGCCGAAGCTATGATCCCATCCTCTGGACAGGCCAACCACTTGTGCCCGCATCCCCATTAACGTTACGGTTTGAGCATCCGGGAATCTTGGCTACGCCTTAGAGCAAACGCCCTGCTTTCCGGTGCCGAGAACAAGGCCTCGTCGCTGCTGCGGCAAGGAGCATCTGAACAGTTGGACACCGCCTGGATTGCAAATGTTAGACGGCAACTCTGCCGGGCGCTTACAAAATCATGATGTGTGCTAGGCCAGGGAAAACATGACTCTATCAAAAACGCACTGCGAGAGGAGATTGCGACGCTGATCTCGGAAACATAAAACCTTGCAAAATTTCCTCTCCTCGCGGCAAAGTTGTTGCGGTCACCTGCAACAGCTGAGACGGTTTACTTGCCCTCACAGCAGAAACCATGGTATTGCTCTCTCTCACGGTGGTGGCATACGTCGTGCCACTGTCCCTCTTGTACTTCCTCCTGTCCACATACGTCTCCCGTCGGCGCTTCCAAAGCTTCGCTACAGCCCGCGGCGCAACAACCCCCAAGTTCGTCCCATCGGGTCTCCCCTTCGGCATCGGCTGGGTCTGGCGGCTGACGTCCGCGTACCGCGCGGGCGCCGACCTTCTCGACGATGTCATCGAGCCCACCTACAAGGCCAACGGGCCGACCTTCGCCATGGCGGGCCTCTTCGGCCCGGACGAGATCTTCACCATGGACCCGGCCAATATCCAGGCCATTCTAGCCACGCAGTTTCGCGACTTCGGGCTAGGAGAGCGCCGCAACGCGCAGTTCCGCCCCTTGCTCGGCAAGAATATTTTCACAGCTGAGGGTGCCTTCTGGGAGCACTCGCGAGCCCTTTTTCGGCCGCAGTTCTCGCGGGATCATATTAACGACTTGACCGAGACAGAGCGCGGCGTGCAGGCCACGTTCGAGGCGCTGCCGTTGGTCGGGAAGCGGGCCGAGACGGACGACGGCGGCGCCGCGCTTGACGTGGATATGAAGCCCGTTATCCTGCGCTTCACCCTCGACACATCGACAGCGTTTCTCTTCGGCGAGAGCGTCGAGTCGCAACTGACCGCGGCGAGGGGCAGCACCGCTGGCATAAGCGCGGCGACGGCCATGGCGGCGGACGTGGCCGGCGGTGAGATGGGCTTCGCCGAGGCGTTCCACGAAGCAACAGCTTGGCTCACGGAGAGGTCCAGGCTCCAGGGTTTCTACTACCTCGCGCCCGCGGCCAAGGGGAGGAAGGCGGCGGCGTACATCCGCAGATATGTCGACCACTACGTCCGAGAGGCTCTCAGCACTGCGAAGCCGCGGGTTGCCGGAATAGAGGGCTATAGCTTGCTGGACACGCTCGTTGAGCAGACTCGCGACAGGGACGAACTGCGGGACCAGATCCTCGGGATTCTGCTCGCTGGCCGGGATACGACGGCGACGCTGCTTGCATGGACGCTGATTTTCCTTTCGCGGCGCAAGGACATCTTCGACAAGCTGCGGCGGGAGGTTGTTGAGAACTTTGGGGAGTACAATGAGAGGGAAACGGGACCGCGCATAGACTTTGCGTCGCTCAAGGCGTCACGATACCTCCAACTAGTGATGCGCGAGACGCTGCGGGTGAGCAACAATGTGCCCGTGAACACGCGCATCGCCACCAGGGACACGACCCTCCCGCGCGGCGGAGGCTCTGACGGACTTGCGCCGGTTGCGGTGCAGAAGGGGCAGATTGTCAACTTTGCGCCTTACGTGCTTCACCGGCGCGAGGACATCTGGGGCCCGGATGCTCTGGAGTTTCGGCCAGACAGGTGGGAGGGGATGAAGATGGATTGGAATTACGTGCCCTTCAGCGGCGGGCCGCGAATCTGCCTTGGACGTGAGGCTCATTTCTCTCGACTTTCCTTGAGATGTTTGACGGGAGCAGGCGCTGATGATTTGAACAGAACAGTTCGCTCTTACCGAGGCCGGGTACTTTCTGGTACGACTCCTGCAGAGGTTCGACAGCATGGAGTGGATCGGACCACCCGGGAAGCCGAGGAAGGATCTTCATCTCAGCATGGGACCCAGAGATGGCGTTCATGTGAGGCTGCGGTATGCAGAGACGTAGCTTACGGTGGCAGCATTGTCGAAGGTTTCGGAGGCGTGGCGTCGCGTCTGTTGAGAATTCAAACCCGTGGACTCGCTGTACAACCAAACTCTGGACCTGCTGTCCCTTACCCACATGAATGAATGGTAATCGTTTGATTTTGTTGCTCGCCATGAAGTCCGTTGCAGACTTTCTGAGCGCTGGACATGGGTATAAAAATATGTGTGCGTGGTCGACAAACCTGACCTCCTCATCAGCAACACTTCTGTCTTCAAACTACTTTTCCTTCGATATCACATTGCACATCCAATCCACAACCCGAATTTTCCCTTTTGGCTCGTCCAGATTCCTCACACGCACCAACCGAAGCGACCGGTCTCAGCTCCCAAATCCACACCCAGCCAGCCGAAAACAGCCGAAAACCCTCAGGTCCAAAAAATGGACCTGTCGCAATGGATTAAAGACGCATGGGCCTTTTGGTTCGCATTGGGAATCATTAGCACTTTGTTATCGATTTTCTTCATGATCGACAATGTCTTGCAATCCCGCTTGATCAGCAAACCAGAGGTTGGAATCGCCCAACGTGACTCGAAATTGAACGCAATGAGGACCGCACTCTATGTTGCCTCTTTACACCAGACCCTGCTCCCAGACACATCTGGGAGAGGTACAGCGGAGCCATTCAGAGGGCGCACTAGTCGGCGCGCTGGTAGTCTCTCGACCAATGGTAGTTGATTTGGGTCAGCCAATCAGATTGCTTAGCCTTTGGATTGCTATTGTGTGAGAACCTAGGTACCTACGATTCACGCCCGAAGTCATTGATACTCCTTCTAATGGCGCTCGGCTCAATCACCACTTTACTTACTTGCACCCTCGACGTGCCAACAAAGTCTAGCTTCATGCACACCAGTAACAAAGAAAAACAATCCGAACTGTCAAGGTCACCGAATCAGCCGCACTTCTGAAAATGAGCAGTTCTCTTGCCGACAAGGAATTGCAAGGATACTTCGATGAGTGTTGGTTCACACAGGTGAAAAAAGCTAGCAGTACTGCAAAACTTAGGGTCTCTGATCTGGTTGTGAAGTTGGTCTGTTTTATTAGAGTGTCCGAGGCCTGAGCCTAGGAGGGATATCGGAGCTGTGTCCGGTACGGCACGTACCAGGCACGTGATCTCCCTAAGCCACCACAGCCACGCTTGCGCCGTGGCTGGTGCCAGTGGGATATTCCCACAATGAGATTATACCATTCTGGGAAGAGGACTTGAATAAGAAAATGCCAATCTACAGAGAGAAAGCGAAGAATTATTTGAAGAAGGAACTCAAAAAGTACAAGGTTAGGGACATGCCAGTCGTGGAAGAGCAACCGAAGAGTTTGGGTGATGAGCATATGCCGACCCGGGAAGCGAATCTTTCTGAAGGTTGCTTGTGTCCCCCTGGGAAAGACGAATGGGCGTGGCTCAAGTTGGCGCTGGACACACCGCCAGTGGGTGCGGTTGTGTTGCTATTGTTGGCAATCGGAATGCACACCACCATAGTGGCCTGCTATCGTCGGTTTGGACGAAGGAGGGCCGCTACCATCGAAGTCCTACCTCACTCGGAAGCCCCGAAAACTGCTTGACAGTCACGCAAGACACCGGGGAAAATTTCGCCCAAGGTAGCAACATGAGCAGCGTGAAGGTAAAAAGAACCGACTTGGCCACGACTCCTCCACTAACGCGACTTAGATATCCTTCGGGCTTGGAGGATGATGGTCAAAAGGATTACATTGGTCCGAATAGAGTCCTTGTCGACCAAGGCATAAGAGTATGGTGTCGTTGTTCTCGTCGCGGGTTCTGCAGTTGGCTGTCGATTTGAATTGATTATGTGTGTTAAACGGAGTGTGGACGTTGACAAAGGAAGTGCTGCTCGTGACCACCAGACCCAATGTGGCGAGCCCCGGCAAGACAAATACTCGGGCCGGAATTGTCTGTTTGGCTATTCAAAGTAGAAGATCGAAATTAGGGCGTCCTAATTGAGGTCAGAGCCTGAAATTCCCTTTCCCCGTAATCAGCTCGATCATCTTTCTCGAAAAGTGTCAATTGGTTCAACGTCCTGTCCTCAAAAGAACCTAGACGTCTTCAGTGCAAACTATGCCATCCAAACTGGAAGTCGGGCTATATACACTTTACGGAACGTCAGTATTCCGAATGTCGCCGTCATTGCGGCAAGCCCGAGATATCACGATGTCAGGACCACGTGTAGTTGTACACTTGAAGTCCGTGGCCATGGCGAATTTTCTCCCCGCCGTCATGATTGCCTGGGCAAGGCATCGGGGAGACGCTCAGATTACAAATCTGTCCGGCACCTGGCCAAGACGGGGAGAGCCTCGAGCCAGCGCTTGGATCCTCGATGCGAGTGTCCATGCCCGTCACCAGGGCCACGTTCTTCACCCCTCCCAGCGTATCAATCGATCCGGCCCGAAAGCATGGCCGCAAGTCAAACTCACAACTGCAGGCTTTGCGCTCCCCGAAGAACAACCACAACCAAGAGAGTCTGATGTCATTCCGCTCTACCGGCCAATCGAGTCACTGCCGGCGGCTTAAGGGAGAAGATGATCAGACAAGGCGATTCTGGAAGGTTACGAGACAGCGGCACCGTTTCGTCCCATCGTCAACCTGTCGACGTTTTTGACGTGCGCCGGCTGTGAGTTGACGTGCGCCAGGGGCAGAAGAACCGGACCTGGCAGGTTCATCCAACAGATCCCGCGCGCGTGTCGATGCGTTCCTTTTTGACAAGCCTTTTAGGGTTGTCGATAAGCTAGTTATTGCTCTACGCCCAGGCCAACGCCAATCTTTGAAGGTTTTCCCCGTCGGCGATGCCCAGTGCAGGGAAAACTTAGCAGTCGGCAGCCATTGCGTCAATACTCGAGTTTTGGGAATCAGCCTCATCACTTCAGTCATTAAATCGAGGTGTTCTTGTGGATATATAATCGTCGCGGGCGTGACTGGATCTGCTCAAAGCTCCCCCACATCGCAGTTTTCGTCTCTTTCTTCTGCATCAGCTTGAACATACTAAGCATTCTTCTTTTGACATAATTTACCATCGTATTAATCTTCATAATAACATAATGCATCTTTCCGCCATCGTCAGTCTTGCCTCTCTGAGCCTGCTTCCCGGCTTGGCATCAGGCGCCGCTGCTGGCCCAGCGCACAAAAAGGGCCCCGTCATTCCGGATGCCGAGCCCCTCTTCCAGCTCCAAATGAACCTTGGGCAGTCTGTTGACTTTGGACTGGGCCCCAGGGGAAACCGTTTCGGCGACCCCATCGTCGGCGGAGCCTTTGAGGGACCGAAGCTGACTGGTAAGCCCCAGATATCCAGGTGCGTGTTTTCTGGCGCGATCAAAATGCTAACATGGGCAATCAAGGTGTTGTTCTCCCCGTGGGAGGGGACTGGGGACTTCTCGACGCCAAGGGCGGATTCATAGCCATCACTGTCATGGAGTTCCAGACCAACGACGGCGCCAACATCTTCGTCCGCACCACCGGTCCGACTCCGAACGGACGCGGGTTGAACTACATCAGCCTGGAAACCGGCCATCCGAACTATTACTGGGTCAACGACATGTTCGCCTTCGGACTTATCCAGGTTGACAGGCAGAAGGGCGCAGTGACCATCGAAGCCTGGTCCATGGTAGCCCCCACCGACTAATTACGGTGTTGATGTCTTCCTCAAAAGACCACGCAGACTGGCAAATTGGGGCTGCTGGACAGCGACAAGGCCATTGTGTATTACTGTCACATACTCAGGAGGGGCGTTGGAACTTACACCTTAGTGTCTAATTTATCATCTTTGTAAATTGTAACTTTGTTCGTTGCCAGTCAATGTGATCTCGGTCAAAAGTGTGATAAAGACAATCATGTCTGTAACATTGCCTTTGTTGGGCTGTGCATTGTACGCGACATGTTCAACAAAGAATTGAAGAGTCTGGGCGGTTTAAAAGCCCATGGAAAACTGCCCTCTCTGCGACACCGCAAACAAATCCAGTTCTCGAAACCAACCCGAATCACACCAAAAGTCTTACCCAAAGATGTTCATCTCCTTCAAAAACTGCTCTCACACGCCTTACCAGGGCCCTCTTAACGAAACAATCTCGCAACTGACCAATTCTGGCGTTATGGACAAGGCGCCGGAGATGTTCTCGACCGAAACCACGCACACTGTAGATAAGGTGCACAAAATCATCCTCTTGATTGTTTTTGCGCTGATTCTGCTTTTGGCCATGGTGGCAGGTGCCGGAATCGCTTCTTGCATAGGGGTCATTCTCTATTCGCGCAAGGGCCGCCGTGCTGAGAATCTCTCCATAGTTCATGCTGATGGTAGTCGAGACGTGGAGCTGGGCGTCAGGGATCGAACCCGGACTCGGCTAAGCGGACACAGTTTCGCAGAGGTAGAGACGGCTTTGCAGTATCCGCCAGCAGTTGCTAGGGGTAGATTTTGAATGATCCAAGCAGGTTCTTGGGCGTCCAGGAAGATAGGTATGATGATTTGAAACTACTATTCCATGCAATTTACGAGAGAGAAAGTGTCCAGAGAAGCTGAGCAGGGCAATAATGGCATCATCATTGTTAATATCCATCTTGGATACTGAGAGAGTTGGTGATCGTCGGCCTCAGAAAAGGGCCCAGTATGCGAGCACCAGACATAGAAACATGAGTGTTTATGTAGGTACATTGGTGCCGAAGGCATGTAGGCCACGTAGAGGGGTCGGATACAGCAACATGTAGATCGACAAACAACACTTCTTTTATGCTCAGAGCCCCCCATTCCCGGAAGCTTTCTCGTTTCCCTTACTTTCTCTTCGGTTGATCGTGTGGTTGCTTCAAACGGGGTCAGTCTCGACTAATATGCGGCTATCATCAGGGCCCACCACCCCCAAGATGGCTTTGAAATTTAGATTACCGTTGAAAATGACATATTTTGAATGATCACATGTGCACAATGCAGCCCAGAATCGCTCTGTTTTCGATGTCTTACATGTATATCACGGTGCCACAATGCTGCGATTGAGACGGAAGACGGTTGGCCCGGAAGGGGTCTGTTCCGTATGGCCTGTGAGCATCAGCACACATACGGATGGCATGTTCCCACACGAAACACAGAGGCAAGAAGAGCCGAAGACCGACTTTTCTCTGACAGGATTCTTGCGGAACCGAGACAGAACAGTGTTGTGGTAGGTTTGAAAGTTCAATTGAATACATGTCACACTTGCCAGAAAGAATCAGTAGGCTGGGCTCGCATCAGTACACCGGCCAAGACCGAGTTTTCCGAGGGAATCATGCTGCAGTAGTCTTGGATACGACGAGTACAAGAGATGAAAGATTACGGATACACATGTAGGAGCTAAGAGTTGCACGTTGCACCGATGGAAGGTAGATCCTCCCCTCCTGCACATAAGTGTAGCCTTCGTGTGACGACCGCCACTCCTATCAAGTGACCATGTTGTTCAAGTCATGGAATTTATCGTATCAAAATCCTCCTAGAGGCGTCCAAAGTCAGTGGATGACGGAGACGCCACGCAGCTATCGTTCCCGTCTCACCCTCCGTCGACGATGGGTCCGTGATCCGACCCAGTGATCATCGGGAACTGGAAAAGACAAACTGAAACATGCGTGAGAGTGACAGAGCCGAACGTGCCGCGTGAGCAGTGCTCTGAAGCCACACAGCAAGGCCAGACACCTGCTCAAAAGCATAAAACAGACATGAATCCCGATGTGGACGGGTAGATAGTTAGACTATTTCTCGAACATGAGCAATCCCACGAAGTCGACACCACATACGAGAACAACATCATGAAGCTTTACAACTTCCTTGCCATCTTTGCGGCTCTTTTCGGGCCAGGTGCGGCTGAATGCTTCGCCTTCGGTGTCTCGTGGGACAACGAGGACTCGGCGATCGGCGCTATGAACTACTGGTGCCAGGAGTCGCCGAGGGGACAGCCAGTGGGTACAGGGCTGGTGGTGCAGTAGTAAGTCACTCAAGAAGTTCACACACATCTGTTCGTTGGTGTATTTCGCTGACAAGAGGATCAGCAATCAAGGAGACAAGAGGACTAAATGCAGCAATCTGATAGGCAAGGACGGGAATAAGATCGGGTAAGATTCCACCTGAGCCCCCTCGAGGGGCTGCCTGCGACATGTTTCGTCGCTGACGATCTGGTCATTAGAAAGAGAGCCGAGTTGAGCGTGGAGTACCTGGGAGGTCCGCCAACCAAGCTTCAGAAGCAGACTTGCCTGGACAGGTTGAGCGATGAGATCAAGGCCTGTGCCAGAGGGGGGTCCAAGCAGACAGACGACTGGGTCTTCACGTGAGTTTAAGGCGAGAGCCAAGAAGAAGATGTGGTTGCTGAATTTGATGTCAACGCACAGAGCCGACCCGAACAAAGGCGACTGCTAGAGGACTCTCTATCTTCTCTCTAAGCAGAATAGTTGAGCCTTTTCTCGCTAGAGTTGATCAAGGATCCTGGAATGTCGGACGGGAGGAATAGTCCCGGGGTTTCACATACCGCTGAGTCGACGACAGACGGGCCGAGATTGGTTGGACGCCGCGACTAGAATGAGACGCGCCATGGACGGGTAGGTTACTTCAGACTTTGACTAAGACTGGCCAGACGAAGAGTCAAAGTTGAGACGCGTGTTGTAGAGTGTCATTAATGTATTAGTATTAAGTTCCTCCACTGGTTATTTCTCGTCATTAAAACCTTCATCCCCGATATTAACATTAGTTGTGTTTGTCGTGATTAATATGTTCAGTGAATCGTGAACAGCGAACCAATCCCTTCACCCATCTGCCTCATGCAGTGTTGTAGTACATGTCGATCTCCTTGATGCGAAAGATGGCATCGGTCTTGGGAGGGCCGCAGCTCCAGCCCTTGTCGCCGTTCGCCCAGTTGTTGAAAACCCAGGGCCCCTTCTCGGTCGGCACGCTCTTGTCGGTGCGCCAGGACTCCTTGCCGTCGATGAAGAAGCGGACCAGGCCGGGCGTCCAGTCGATGCGGTACTCGTGCTCCGTGGTGGTGGGGTTGGAAGGCGACGCGACGGCGGTCCAGGACTTGGCCGTCTTATCGTCGATGGCCTGGTTAGCGAACCAGATCTTGCGAGCTGAGCCCCTGGGGTTGTTGCTCTGTGTTGCTGGGTCCGAGAGCCACTCGATGTCGGTCTCTTGGTTGTCGTTCTTGTAGAAGAACATGCCTGATACCTTTATTAGTCTATTGGTTTCCAGGCACTATGCAGGAGTGTGAAGTCTTACCGTTGCAAACCCCGGCGGGCTCTGCGAAAATGGCAACTGTCCGAACAGAGGCGTATTTGATGTTGTTCACCTGGGTGAATATTTCGGCAGACTGGTACGGCATCTTGGTCTGGTTGCCATTGACTCTCAGGTTGAGGTAGTTGTTCTGGATGTAGACGTTGTTGGCATTGTAGGCATGCGTCCTGCCAACCGGGTAGCCACTGGCGATAAGACCGGCTGGAAGCTTGGCGTTGTCGGCGAGCTTGCTAAAGTCCCAGTATCCCCTGTTCTTGAAGGTCTGGCCCTCGATCTTGTAAGATCCATTCGTCAGACTGGGCTTCCAGGACTGGGCGACTGCGGTGCCAACAGCGGCGACGAGGATGGCGATGAATGAGGAACGCATTTTGACTTTTGGCGGATTGAAGATCGTCGAACTCGTTGCTGTGAGAGGACTGAAGCTGCTGGATGAAGAGAGCCGTTATGTTCGTTCTGGGGAATGCAAGCCGTTACTTATAGCATTCCAGCCCTTCACGATCTCTCCACGATGATCACCAACTGCCACAACATCGAGACTCGTGGCTCCGGCACACGCCGTGGAGGCGCATGGCCAGAGTCGCCAGGTCCGTGGGGCTAGTTTGCTGGCGGCCACAAGGCAAAAACCAATAGACAAGCTTGAATTAAGAGAGCAGCTAGCTTTCGGGAAGATTCGCCCTGTTAGGTTTAGTTTGGTAGCTGGACCCTTAGCTCTATTTCTCGGCCGAGATTCTGGCAGGCAACCGACTCCGGAAGGGGATAAGGCATCTGTGATGGACGGGAGGCTCTCCGCCGTCTAGATCGGAGCAGATGGTATCTCTCAGCGGCCATTTCGATATTCGACGACCCAATGCGGCGGTACCAGAAAGCCTCATTCAACCTAACGGTCTACGAAAGCTGCCTCACCCAATAAGGTCTGGTTGCCACTCAGCCGGTCACACACTCAAGCCAATGAAAGCGATTCGGTTGGCAAGGCTCGACTTGAGCGTCGGTGAATGTGGCTGGACGCTCGTCCGGTTGCGGCAAACGGCACTTCAATCCGTGTCCCCGGGTCGAGGCACCGCGTCATCGTGGAGAGGGGTACGCCTCTTAGTGCGAGAACCTGAGCACCGAGTGGTTATCCGGTGTCTTCTGCCGAGCCTTTAGTGTTGGAAATGTCGAGGAGTTTACTCCGTCGTGCCGGGTCCAGCGCTGGGCCGTACGGCCGGATTCGTCCACTGTCCGAAAGCAGCCCGAGATGTAGGCCCGGACCTCTCGGCAAGAAGATTTCAAAGGCCCGAGGAGATGTCTATGGTATTCATGTCTCCCACATGCCGCCATATTGGCATGGTTGCCCCTGGGAAACAGCGGGAGAGCACGATGCTGCGTGGCCAAGACCGCGTGGACAGAGAGAATGTCTTGGCCGTTGTGGAAATCATCCCTGACGGACCGACACACTGCGCTCTTTACAGAATGGACGAGCGGATGAAGCACTCCCTGGCGGCTGGCGGACCCAATCCGCCAGCTGGCAGTGTGTGGTCTCAGATTATGGAGTGGCCGGCCACATGGCAACGGGAAACCCGGTGGCAAGACCCTCACCGTGCCTGGCCCGCATCCCCCGAGACAGGAAACGGAACATAATGGCAGTGTCCTTAGCGGACGGGGCCGGCAGTGGGCTAGACACAATCACCGCCCGCCCCCTCCGGTAGGATCGCCCCTCCGGTGGCAGAGAGGATGAAGGGGTCTATCACCTCTGGGACCTCATTTTCAATATTAACAAATGCAGGAAAAAGACGAACTTACTGATTAACAAGGCCCTATGGTTAGTCGTCGTCTTGATCAGCGAAGCTCTCAAGAGCTAGTGGGATGTTCCCTCTATCCGACCCGCACTAGTTGCCTGCATTCAGAATTGTTGATGTGATCGCGCAAGTAGTGGAGTGACAACAGCTGCCTAGGCATTTCGAGGCGCAAACCATGGATCCCTTCACTCAGATAGTAGACGGCCTGGAACGCAAGACTCTCTAGCAGCGTCCCAGGTCGGCAGTTGTTGGCCGTGAGGAGCAACTGAATGCAGATTGCGCGTGGCGAATGATAGTTAGTCAAAGTGTTGATGTTTGGAAATGAGAGAGGTCAATTATTTGATATTCTGGGCCCCATTACCAAGAGCCTACGCTTACAAGCTTCTTCCATTTGGAGTTTCCCCAGCCCCCAGACTGTCAATCGACAGCAGGAGATTTAGATAGCCGAGTTCACTTCATCACCAATATCACTATTTGAAAGTTTCTCGCACGAGTCTCTTGTCAGGGTCTCACTGTATCATTTTGCGTTCCTCCCCAGTGTCAAGAACGACGTCAATTCACCATGTCTTGACATCTCTTAAACAGCGGCACAGCAGCCTAACCCCAAATCCCCGGGGAAAGGCCCCCTGTAGATATGTCGGCACAAGGATCGTCGGAGGAATGCAACGCGCACATCTCGGCCGAATGATCCCACGGACCAGCCCGAATGACAGGCGTGGAGTCCCCCGCACTCTTCCCCGCCACTTCCTCTGGCCCGATACCCTAACATATCAGGGGATCGGCGGCAATAAGAGCTAGTTTGCGCTCGAATGGTCCCGCTTTGCAGAATAAGCGTCAACAATTTGGGAATGACCTCATGTAGGGGCCGAGAGTCATTGGTGGAAAGGCGTGGGGACCCCTCGGAATCGGCGCGCTCGTTGTCGTGATCGCATCGTTCGGTGTAGTCCCCGCCGAGATGCAACGTCGTGACTTTGTTCAGAGGGGCCAAGATAGATTGATGCTAATTTCCGGCATGTATAAATAATGCCGGCTGTCCACTGGAGTTGTTGGTGTATCTCTCAAATCCAGCAACGAGTTTGTGTTCTTGCGTTTAAGCGTGTTTTCTCTAAGCGTTGTTTCCATCCCCCGATCGAATACCCGAGTCTTCGAAATGAGATTACAAAGTCTTGCGACCATCCTGGCCTCGGCCCTGACGGTATCCGCCGTTCCCGTCGGCGAGTTAGGCGCCGTCGAAGCTCGCCAGGACAAGCCCCCGTACTTCCTGCTCACCGGTGACTCGACCGTTGCCGTCAACGGCGGCTGGGGCGACGGATTCCTATCTTTTGTCGAGTCTCCCGCGGACGGAAAAAACTACGGCAAGAGCGGTGCGACAACTGTTTCGTTCAGAGCGCAGGGGATCTGGGATACGGTCATCAACGAGGTCAACGCGAACAAGGATGCTTTCAGCCCGATCGTGACCATCCAGTTCGGCCACAACGACCAGAAAGAGGCTGCTGGCATCTCCCAGGAGCAATTCCAGGCCAACCTCGAAACCCTGGCCAACGAGGTCACGGCCGCTGGTGGAACCCCAGTACGTGCATCCACGACAAATGCTTGTGGAATCATCTGGCTGATCCTTTTTTTACACAACAGATTCTCATCACTTCCCTCACCCGAAGGGTTTTCAGCGGCGGAACGGTCATCCAGAACCTCGAGAACGAGCGTCTCCGTGCGATCGCGGCTGCCGAGGCCGTCGGTGCGACTTACCTCGACCTCAACACTGCGAGCACCAACTACGTCAACGCGATCGGCAATGCAAATGGGAAGCTGTACGACCTTTCGGCCGGCGACTCAACCCATCTGAACACCGCTGGCGAGGTCGTATTCGGCCGCCTTGTTGCGGATCTTCTGCTTGAAAAGCGATCCGATCTCGCTCAGTACATCAGGGAGAACAAAGCCATTAGCGACAAGATCAAGAACGGACAGTTCGCTACTGGAAACGAGACCGATTGAGTTTAATCGGAAAGGAATGTCAACATTGGCACGGGGATACATGTTTTGATTCTGCATGCCCATTGAATGTCTAGACAAGGTTCAGTTGTACATACTTAGCTGCAGGCTTTATCTATAAGCTTGGTCTAGTCTCCTCGCGGCTGATGAAGAGAGGCTTTGAACTCGCGCTTAGATCGCAGGAGGTCCCGGCCGAGGCCCTGTGCTTCACAGTGGAATGGGCAGCTGGTGTGACTTTCGCCAACTCTCCCCCAACTTGATCGTGAGATACACAAGGCCGGCACATATAAGTTGGATGCCCCCTGAGATTGTAGACGACCAGCCGACTCCGATAGCTTCGATCAGCGGAAGGCAGACGGCCGTAGACAGCCCCGCGATCAGGTATCTCATCAGATAATGGCCGGCTTCTGACGTTAGAATTCGTCACAGGAGAGGAGTAGGCGACATACCTGAAGCTTCACCGCTGTTGGAATTCTGCATCACGTCCAGGATGTACGTGTTCAGGCTCGGAAAGGCACCCATCTGAGCGACACCTTGGAAGAACATGCAAACCACCGGCAGAGGAATGCCGCCTAGTTTCTTGTCCAACGTCCAGCCGTACAAGACCATGGATCCAGGTAGTATCAAAGCGAGAAAGAAAAGACTGCTGCGCAGGCGATCTTCCGGCAGCCGGATACCTCGCTTTTGGATCCACGAGTTGACGGTGTAGTCAGACCAACGACCGCCTAGTTGACTGCCCGCAAGATATCCCGCGCCAGGCACCAGGTACAAGAGCCCCGACTGAAGAGGAGTTGTGAGGTGGAATCGTGGGTTCAGCACGTATCTTATGGGTGTCAGGAGGGAGTACATGTTCCACACCAGAGCTGAAGACGCAAGAAACTAGGTTCAAGTGAGATGTTAGTGACAAACACCTAGACTATTAGAGAAATGTCTGAACTTACGACAAGAAGCAAATTTTTGTTGCCGTATACCTTCACCACTCTCGAGGGATTTCCCCATCCCCAGAGCTTGAGAAATTTGTCGACGAGCCCGAGCCCCTGCAGCTCTGGTACTCTCGACTGATGATGTGTTTCGGGCAGGCAGAAGAAGACAAAAGTCAACGCTATTGCTGCGAATGATACCTGGATCCAGAAAATGACTCGCCAAGAGGCCAATGTGACAACGATGCCACCAAGCACCGGGCCAAATGCTGGACCGACGGCGATTCCCGACAAAAACCAGCCGAGCGACGTCGCCCTCTCCGTCTATTGCACTGTGAGCTAAGATGATGTCCAATTTTCTGGAAGGTTGTCCATACCGGGTGGTAAATGTCGGAAATACATGCACTCCCCAGAATGAGAAACGCTGTTCCTTGAAACGCTGTAAAGGCGCGAAAGAGGAAGAAGAGCTCCAGCATCGGAGCTAGGGCCGTTCCAATCGTGGACACCAGGAAAAACGTCAAGCTCCAGAGGTACGCCTGTAATGCGAGTTAGGAAGACTCTGGCCAAAAGGGAAGCTTGTCACGAACAGATCGGCGACCGAAGATATCAGCCCACGGCCCCCAGACAAAGGCAGAGAGGCCCATGAATGCCAGGTAAACGGCATTGCTGACGTTGATGACGGTGGCAGACGTCTCGAAGGTGGTGACAATCTCGGGAACGGCGGCTAACACGCTGGTCGTCGACATTTGTGCAAGAAACCCACAGAACGCCGCGATGGCTGTAATACCTCGCTTCTGTAACGGCTTGAAGCGGGAATAAACGGAGACCTGGACGCGGCCCTGCTCCGGGCCGGCCTCGGGGATTGGTGCTTCGGCGGATGCCATTCTTAGCTCGCGACTAATCCCCCTCAATAGAAAAGGGATGTTGATTGGAAGCCAGAACAAGCGAACGGACGTCTGTTGGATTTTTCGTCTCAGCTTGTTGCGACAGAAGACTCTCGATCCATGCCAGCAAATTGCCCGGCTTTGTAGTCGGGGAAATTTTCGCCGTCGTACCGATGTCGGGCGGCAAAATTGCCAATACTGCCGACAGCGGTTGAGTTGCCTAATTGAGAGAGGCTTTAGAGCCCTGGAGCGTCCAAGATCTACAAGAGTGAACCCTGCTGGGAGAAAGTGCTACAGTCGTGGGCTGCGAATCACGGTAATGTTATACATTGACTGTTCTTCTTAATAATAAGAAGGTTACACGAAAGATTAACATTACAGTCACTTACGTCTCGAGAAGTGCCGGATACTTCGCGATTCTGGGTTTGATAACTTGAAGAAAACAATCGGGACGCCGAAACATACCAATCTCGCCCTTATTTGGAAGTCACGGCAAGCCCGGCACCTCGCCAGATTAAACGCGGCTGGCTGAAAGAAAGTAAACATGATAAGAATGATTTATCTGATCCCAGGAGCTGAGTGTGAAGACACTATTCTAATCTGGTCAAAGTAAGCCGAAGATAGCATGCTTCGTTGCCGTGCCTTGCTGCCGTTTGACGGAACGTTGATCCCACCCGAGCCTTACACCACTGTCACTACAAATAATCTTCATTTGGGATCGCACGTGTCCGCGGTCATCGTACTTGGTGACTTTGGCAGAGTTAGAACACATGCGAGCACAACGGAAAGGAAATCATGAGGCTAGAGCCGGTCTAGCCTGTTCACCAAAACTCTCACGTCTTCAGATCGACAATACGCTGCTAGGACGAACTCTGCGTATTACTGCCGAGAAAGGCAAAACTTGCCGCTTCCACTCTTCCACGAGACAACCTCATACTCAGACACAGCGCGGGAGTTGCATTGTGCATCTCGTCTGCCGACCTGTAGACAAGGTTGGTATCATGACAGTGTCAACAAGCGAAGCCTCGCAATCGTACCATGAGACGGTATTGGTGCTCATCTGGTGTTTTGGATTTCCGCAGAGACCCCAAACTCCCCGTTAGGCCTAGGGGCGGCTCCCACAATGTCTCCGCGCTGCCGCTACCCGCGCGGGAGGTGGGGAGGAGGGGGGAAGAGAACAGAGTTTAAGCTCCCGTGACAGGAAATTCGCTCGAAACTAGCGACCACTTGGTGTCCGTAAGCCTTGCCGAGTAAGCTTCTCTTGCATCATTGTTTTAGCCATGTTGGAGAATCAAGCTTTTCGGCGCGCCCATTCGACATGATATTCCGAAGGGAAGCAACCGGGGTCGGAGGGTAACGCCCGCCTTGGAGCTCTCAGTCGCCGGGTCTCAGGGATGTCCTAGGTGGCGCTGTCGATCATCGACCTCGTCTGAAGATTCGGTTCTACGGCAGCAACACCACAGGATCTACGTCGTCCAAACCATCTCGCCAAGAAAGTCCCAGCTGTCGCCAAGAGAGACCCAGCGATTGCCAAGCTGTCATTGTTGCGGTTTTCAACAGACAAACAGCCGAGCACTCTCCAAGCGATCCATAATGAAGACAATGTTTTACATCTCGTCGTTTGGTTCCATATGACAACTCACGGCCAAGTTTCGTTATCAATCAGAAAGCAGGTTGTTTGCCACGCACGGCCAACCAACATAGGGCTGGTAAATAGCGAGCCGTTCCTTTCTTCAGCACTACACTTATGCAGGCTAGTCTGTCGAGCGAGGGTCCAGGTTTTGGAGCGACCCGGCGCTAGTCGGAGCCTATTGACGACGTTGAGTCTCAGAATAACGGCTCAGCAGCTTTCCGCGTTCCCCTCATGCCCAACATCCTGAAGGCGACGATGCGGGCGCCAACTTTCTGAGGCTTACTCGTAGATCGCCCTACCTCTTTCGGCCTGGTGCATGGCCGGAAATCCGGCAAGTTGGATAGGTGCAGGTCTCAGAGCCGAGGCGAGTCCAACCATTAGGTTGCAGGCTGCAGGCAGGTGGTTTCCGGAGATCCCCCCCTGGGATGGAAATGGCCTTATTTCTAACCTCATGTCGTGGCCTCTTACCCCGGGCGGGAATGCGAGCCAGGGTAGATGTGGCTCACCGAATTCAGGCAGTCTAGTCTAGCCTGGGACAACGAAGGGCCCGGACGCGATTGAACGACAGAGTGGCAGGTTTTGCCCCAGCCTCAATCGAAACATGCTCACAGGGCCGGCGGGCATATCTGACAATGGCGCGCCGTTCATCGCGAGTCATGATTGAGCAGGGCGAGCGTGTGGCCAGCAGTCCCGAAGGATCGGGCGTATAGCGATGATCTTGAGGCACATCAAACACGGGCAGGAGAGATGGGGGATCGATAGGTACTACCCTCAGCGCCGGGGAGAGAGTGCGAACATAGGACGAAGAAAGGCGTACGCGTCGTACTGTGGTACCAGCCTGGCCCAAGCCGAGGGGAACTCGACCGTGGGCAGCCCAAAACACTTATGCGGCTAAACTTTCTTCGTCTTGACTCCACCCAAAAGCTTGTCGCTTGTCAATCATTCCTGTGACTTCAGACGAGACGCGAGGATTCGCGGGTGTCATTGACGGCCGGCGTGCGCGGCGGACCGGAAACTTCATCGCGAGAGCTACAATGGCTCTGAAGGGAATCGCGCCTGGCGGAAAGGTGTGTCTGGACTCTTCGGAGTCCCTCGGATGAAGTGTAAGGGTGTGTTGGTGTGAAAGTGTCCGTATTGTGATTCTCTCAGCCAAGGGATTCAACTATATAATCCGCTGAGCCACGGGAGGTGTTCAACTCTTCCCTCTTCATCGGCAGGCCGCTTCTTCTACTAAGTATAAGTAATAATACTTACTGTTTACCACCCAATCTCAATTGACAACAACATTCACCATGCGTTTCACTCAACTCATTCTCTCCATCTTCCTCTTCATCACCTTCGCCGCTGCTCTGCCCGTGCCAGCGACGGAAGACGCTCTGGTCGCTCGGGCAAGCAAACAGGGAGACGGCAAAAAGAACGCCCAGAAGACCGCCAAAGGCATCGACAAGAACATAGCCATCCAAGACAAGGAGAGGAAGCAGGCCAAGCAAGTCGGCAAGGCCGAGGGGACCAAGGACTTCAACAAGGACAAGAAGAAGCTCCTCAACACCATCGACGATGGTGCCAAGCAACGAGCCAAGAACCAGAAGACCGCGGACAAGAGCAACAAGCAGCTCACCGACGGTCTGAAGAAGGTAAGAGCTTCTCTGGAGCTTCTCTGCAGAGGCCGAGTACAACTGAATACTAAATGTTTTGGTGTTTAGGTGCAAAAAGCCCAGGGCACGGAGAAGAAGCAGGCCCAGAGTCTCAACGGCGGCAAGGGTGACAAGAAGACGCTCAACACCCTCGACAAGGAGTTTGCTGCCGGCAAGAAGCAGAATGAGAAGAACAAGCAGGCTGTAAGTGCAAATGCCGTCCTGTCTCCAAGAATGATACTGACATGCTGTTGTAGGCACTCAAGGGTAACCCCAAGCCCAAGGGCAAGAAGGGCAATTAAATGCTCCGCTGTAAGAGACCTGCGGGGGACAAGATTTAATGGACAACACGGTCGGCGTCAAATGGTTAGGGGTTTGACTGGGAGGTTCCACCAGTCATTGTCAATGCTGGAGCTGGCGGAGCTGGTAGGCGGTAAATCAATGCGACTGGGCGTGGCGCAAGTCAATACTACTGTGCGAATGTATATACATTCATCAAGATGACAACAACCTGCTCGCCACTCATCAAGAGATAACTAACGAAGCGCCGCATACTAGCGACGTGACTGCAGGGGACTGCCCATGTTGGGGGATATAGCTACGTGTTTAAGTACCATCTGTGCATCATCTGTCCATCACTTCCTATATTACTCGTATTCCGTGGCGTAACAAATCCTATAGCGTATCTAAGCCCGAAGAAGAGTAGTTCTCCTGACCTCTTGCGCCCGTCTTCGCAAGAATTCAATATCCGCCCCCGAGCCGATGAGAAACCTGATCACGTCGTCGGGCTCACCAGCACGAAGCGGCCCGCCGTCTCGAGTCGCCCAGAACAGAGCAGTGCAGCCCGCGTGGCACCTCGCGTTCACCCTCGCCCCCTTCTCGACCAACAGCCGGATGGTGGTAAGATGCTTCCCTGGCCCGCCGCCGGAGAACGCGCAGGCCAGGGACAGCGGTGCCTGGCCGTTGCAGTCGGTCGTCTGTACGTCCGCGCCGCCCTCGATCAACGCCATCGCCGTCTCGAAGTGGCCCATCTGTGCCGCGCACGCGAGCGCCGTGCGGCCCGAGGCGTCGGGGAGCTCTGTGTCGGCACCTCTTGAGACGAGGAGCCTGGCTACCTCGGCATCGTCGCGTTCCGCCGCGATGATTAGGAGGTTCCTCCCCCTGGCCGCATCTAGGGCGATGGGCGCGCCGACGTCGATGAGGGCCTTGACGAGGGGCGCGTCGCCGAGTCTGGTTGCGAGTGTCAGTGCCTTGTGTCCCTGCTCAGCCGTGCGGAAGCGCGCGCCCCGCTGGAGGAGTTTGTATGCGCAGGAGGAGTGTCCGTTTACCACGGCAACGAGCAAGGGGGTTGAGCCGTAGTAGTCCTCGGCGTCGACGGAGGCACCCTTGTCGAGGAGTAGGTCCAGGAGTGCCGTGTTTCCTTCCTTGCACGCGACTACAAGGGACGTTTGCCCTGAGTTGTTCTTCGCATCGACGGAAGCCCCCTTTTCGAGCAGGAGCCTGGCGATGTCAAGGTTGGACCGGAAGTCTGCAACAACCCACAGGGAGCTGGTGGCGACTTCGAATTCAATAGTGGAGTGGGTTCGTCGTGTTGCGAGGCTCCCGCCCGAGTCCTTTCTCGTGATGGTAGTTGAGAGCTCGGATGACGAGCTGGGCTCGTTGCCGGCTTCTGTGGTAGCTTCAGGGCTTGACCACCTCGTCGTGTTGCTCGGGAAGAATGCTTGTCTGTGCCAAGGAGTTACGGTTGCGCCTAGGTCGCAGAGTAATTTCGCAACATCATAATGGCCTGCCTTTGCCGCGTAGAAGAGGGGCGTTCTCCCAAACGAGTCCGGGGCGTCCAGATCGTACTCATGAGTATGAAAGAAGTAGATCGCCTCCTTCATTCCGCCGTAAGCTGCCCACCCCGTGCCAGTAACGGGGAGGCGCCGTCCCGTTGGATATAGCGTGCTCAAAGTTTCCATGACACTCCCGTTTAGCAGAAAGCTCAGGACGTCGTTATTGAGTTGAGCTGACCTTCCAGCATGATAAGCCCAGGCGTAGATGGAGTGCCGATAGAACGGGTACAGTCCGGGCTTATCAACCTTTACATCTTGGCCGGTATTGCTCAGTTCGTCGTATGCGAAGCGGAGGTATTTTATACAGACACTTGCCATTCGGTCGTGAGCCTCGGGGAAAAATCGATCTTTCCTTCTGAGGAAGTACTCCTGCGTGGTGTAGTGAACCAGGCGGATGGTTTGGCTTGCGTCATCGATAGTCACAAGACCTGCGCAGACCGATGGGAGGATATCAACGTCTCGGGTGTTATCACGGTCAAAACTCTCGTCGTTCAAGTTCACCGCTAGAGCGTGGTTGAGTTCGGTGGCCGTCAGCGGCCGCACGGCGTGGACGATCCATGCCAGAACCTCCATGCCGAGGTGTCGGAGGTTGGGTGCCTGACCATCGATTCTGCCCATGGCCTCGTCGTAGATCATGTCGTATACCTCGTCAGACTCGTGTTGGCTTCCGGTCATATCCGCGTGACGCTGTTTGAACTTTTCCAATGCTGAGAGAATCTCTCTGACCGAGGTTGTCTGCATCAGAGAGTCCAAGTAGAGGCGAGCCAGGAGGAACCTTGACGCCAAGTTAACGATCGCTTCTTGAAACCAGGGCCGTGGACTTCTTACATTCCACCAACAGCTTGCGATACGCCGTTGGTTATCCTGGCTTCCAACCCCGGAATTCTCGCAACCCTGACTCGAAAGTCCGGAACGCAGTCAACCATATACAGACTGATGTCTTCCTCTGATGCCTTGATTTCGATAGCCGGGCATCCTCCAAATCTCTCCGCAATATCTGGTATTGACCTCGAAGTTACCAACACATTTGCTGGCTTACCGACTTTCGTCTGCAGTTCGGGAAGCTTGGAAACTAACGACGATAAGACGTGAGCCTGGCACTCATCCAGCGCGTCAAGGAGAATGAAGACGCTCGAGAATACCGCGCACATGGACTGCAGCGTCTGGAACAGCTCGCTAGACGAGGGCCGCGTGCCCCATTTCCAGTGCTTGTTGACAAGCTCCCGCACGCTCTCCGGCAGACGCGACTGGTTCAGGGCGGTCTGAGCGAGTTGCTTCAGAAGGCAGGACAGCACGTGGTCGAGATTCTGCTCGCCTCTTCGCTCGTAGCTGAAGTAGAGGTACGCGATCCCCACCCCGTCATCATTCTGGAACTTTTCGACAACATCGTTGATGACGATGGACGCCAGGATGGTCTTGCCGGCTCCGGGGATGCCGGGGCAGTACAAGGTTGTACCGGAGGAATGCTGCCAGAGCCAGTACTCGGGAGAGTGCAGAAACCACTGGCAGGTTCCTTGATGCGCTTTTTCGAAGTGGTCTCTCTGAATGGAGGCGTAGTCTGTCACGCTCAGCCATTTCACGGCGTCGACGTCTTGGTTTAAGAGCATCTCGGAATGAAACTGGGTCACACTGTCATAGACTGTGAACAATGTCAGCGATCAGCCTCCTACAAGGTGCCATATACCAACCCTCTTGAACCTGTTCAGCTAGATGCTCCAAAGCTGTCGGCGCTCGATTGACCTCCTCCGGCTGCACATGGTCCAGCAACAACTCCTTGGCAAACGCAGCGGCGACGGCGGCTGCATGCTCCTGCCATGCCTTATTTTTGTGACTATCAGCGTAGTCGCAGATGCCCCGGACGATCAGACAGGGGAAGTTGGTCAGAAGTCCAGCCGCCTCCATCTCGATGCAGAGAACCTCGCCCCCCAAATCTCTGTTCAGCTGGTCGCGGAACCTGGCGTCCTTGATGACCTGATTCCCCGAGGCAATGAGCCCGTAATGGATCATCATTTCTCTGCAAGCCGGTCTTCTCGCCTTTACTTTCGTCTTGTCGCAAAATCGGCATGCCGCGCTGCCGTCCTCGTCGTCTGGTTCAACTCCACACTTCTCAACGTGCCCGTAATCTGCTTTGAACAAGACATCCACAAGCTCTTCAGATCGCGAGTACATCGGTGCCAATTTCGGCCAACGAGCGAACATGCCCTCCAGTAGCTTCGGTATCCTCGGCTCGTGCATCGCATGCCGAGTCTCAATCTTCGTCAAGGCCGACAACAATGACGGCGGCGGCGCATTAAGAGCGCCAGTCCTCTCGAACCTCCCGCCCTCCCTCGCCTTCCCCATGTCCCATTGCACGACTCCCCCGAACGAGCCCGTGGGCGTGCCGACGACGACATCGCCAAGCCGCACGTCGATCCCCCGCCTTGGCACACCGCCGCCGATGCCGACCATCAATCCGAATTTGACGCACGGGAACGTTTGCACCATCCGCGTCGCGACCGTCGCAGCCGAGGCCGTCCCGATCTGGCCCTTCGGCAGGCACGCGATGACGATGTTGTGGTCCCCGATCGAGCCGAGGGTGTACGCGTTCGGGTCGCTGTGCGGGTTCAGGAGCCTCTCGTGCTGCTCGTCCAGCATCCCGATCGCCGCCGTCTGCTCCTTGGGGAGGGCGCATACCCAGCCGACGGTGTACTGGCTGTGGCTGTATTGCGAGGTTCGCCTGGCCTTGCTGCGATCGTTTTCCCCATCATTGTCGTCGCCGTTGTCGTTGATCGATCTTTTCTTGCCCCGAGCCTCATCGTGCATGCTCATTCTGAGCCCCAATGGCCTTCCGGTGGCGGCAAGCGTGGCGTTGTGAGGGCGAACACCGCGGTTGAGAGTGAGATTGATAAGGCCGGGTCTCGGCGATTTGTCCTTCTGGGTGAGAAGTGGAGGATGAAATCCCGTGACTTTGCTGCTTTCCCCGGCCTGTGAGACTATGGCGCAGCGTCCCCTAACATGCTGACGGGAATGATTAGCCCGATAGAGCTCAACTCAGTTACAAGAGTCGGAGTTGTCGCAACAACCTAGCAATAGACGAGGTCAATAGCCTGCACCTCTACGAGCCAAGCTTCATCGCAATCATTGAGAGCAACGTCTCTGCCTCGTAAATACAACTGTCGGCTTGCGAATTACCGACAATTATCCTGCAGAGTCGAGCGGGAGATCTCCTCTTCCCCCACGCTTATCAGCTTGGCGCTGTGTTACCCCTCCCGCAAGACCTGCAGCGGACGGGATCTCGAGTTGCGTTCGGAAGCAGGTTGGCAGGGTTTGCGTCATCACGCAATGTCCGTTGACGATGGGTCAACACGACTTCCGCCGATAGCGCATCTGCCAGTGAGGTACTTATTCCCGTAGGGTAATTGCCAAACCTGGGTGACAACTTCCCCTCATTCAACTCATGTTCCACAAACAACGAAGATGTTGATCGATTCAATTGCCATCCTCGGCTTGCTGGCCGCCTCGGAAGTCCTTGCGGCTTCTTACACCGAGTCTCTCATCGACTTGCACAAGTTGCTGGTCGAGGCCGAATCGACCACCAAGGCGGAGGCCCTCGGCACCGAGGCGCTCAAGACATATCTCGAGACCAACTTCACCGTCGAACTTCAGACCGTCGAGGGCGACCGGCAGAACGTCTACGCGTACCTGGGCGACAAGCGCGGGGCCAGGGTTCTTCTCACATCCCACCTCGACACCGTCCCGCCGTACATCCCATACTCCCGCGACGGCGACGAGATACGCGGTCGGGGCACGGTTGACGCGAAGGGCTGCATCGCCGCCCAGATCACCGCGGTCGAGGACCTCCTAGAGAGTGGAGAGATTGCCGAGGGAGACGTCTCGCTGCTCTTTGTTGTGGGCGAAGAGTCTGGCGGGGACGGCATGAAGGCCGCGAACAATCTCAACCTTACCTGGGACGCCGTCATCTTCGGCGAGCCGACGGAGAACCAGCTCGTCCGGGCGCACAAGGGCGTTCTCGGCTTCAACGTCACGGCGAGCGGCATCGCGGGTCACTCGGGGTACCCCGAGCAGGGCCGCAACGCTATCGACCTCCTCGTGCGGTCCCTGGAGGCGATTATCAGCGCTGAGCTGCCATCGTCTGAAGAGTTTGGCAACACGACGCTGAATGTGGGTGTCATCGAGGGCGGCATCGCCAACAACGTGATCCCGGAGAGCGCTGCTGCCAGGTCGTCCGTCCGTGTCGCCATCGACGACTTGGACCGGGTGCAGGAAATCATCAGCGATGCGGCTTACGCGGCGACCCCAGAGCATGTTACCGTTTCCTTTAGTCCTGGAGGAAAGCCTGTGAGCTTGGACTACGATGTCGAAGGTGAGTGGTTCTGAGCTGAGAGCCGATGGAAGTCCCGTAAATCTGACTCATTCCCAGGATTCAACACCACTGTTGTCAACTACTACACAGACGTGCCATACCTTGAGGGTGAACACAAGCGCTACCTGTATGGACCGGGAACTATCCTGGTCGCGCATTCCAATGACGAGCGGATTACCGTCTCTGACCTGGAGAGTTCGGTTGAAGGGTACAAGACTCTGATTTTGAAGTCTTTGAAGCAATAAGCAGCATGTTTGGAACTGCGACTTCTGTTCAAGACAAAAGCAACTGTTCATGAAACTGGCCTAGGTTGCAGATAGTCGCCGGGCTGAATATTGCTGATTAGATTAAGATCAAACGCATCCTCTGTCCAATCTGTATTCTTCGCCTTGATGCTGAGGCCGTGCCTCGGACTTTCCCTAGACGGTTGTCACGGTTCATCGAAACGGAGCGACTTGTAGTTATGGTGGATACCGTTTCAACCGTCCCAATTCCCATAACCGTTCACCGTTTACTGTTTATTGTTTGAATAGAAATGACGTCATGTCACGTGACTCGACGCGTACCTCTCGCACCCCTCCCTCCAGCTCAGCTTGGGCTCCATCCAGGTCCAGCTGAAATCGGCCCAGCTCACCCCGGCTGCCTCCCGACTGCTTCACCCCGCGCGGGAGAGCAACGCTGCACCGAGTACAAGTCGGGCATAGCACCACCAGCCCTACCACCGACTACCGACCACCGACACATTCCACCCTCCTCCAGTTCCCCGATCCCGCGCATCCTTCGCCCGCAACCATCATGTCTCGCGGCGCCATTCCCGAGGTCGTCTTCGAGAAGATCGACGCGTACGTCGACTCCCTCGCTCCCCAGATCCAGCCCCGCATCACCTCGGAGCTGGAGACGTTCCAGCAGAAGACGATCGACAGCCTCGAGGACCAGGTCGTCGACGCCTTCCGCTCGCTCTTCAACAAGGACAAGGATCCCAGCGGCGCCCGGAGTCTGAATGACTCGCCCCCCGACTCCTACGGCTCCCAGTCCCTGCCCTTCGCCGACGAGATCGCCAAGCTCACCCAGAGCTTCAGCAAGATTACCGATGGCGCCGGCGACGACCTCCGCGACATCTTCGACCTGACCGAGGGCGGCGGCGGCGGCGGCGAACCCCAGTCCCGCAGCATCGAGCACACCGACTCCTTCTCGAGGGGGGCTAAGGGCTTCCTCTCGGCGGCCATCAACGCGGTCCAGGACCACATCGGCGACGACAGGCAGGGCGGAGGAAACAAGTTCGAGCTCGACGGGCTGCTGGGCGTCCTCAGCAACACCGTCAAGGACGCCGCGCGCAACCCCGAGGAGAAGGCACGCGTCATCAGCCCGGAGATCAAGGAGAAGGTCGGCGAGAAGCTGAGGCAGCAGCACGCGCCCATCGCCGAGCAGTTCACCCGCATCGCCCTCGACCACATCAAGCGCTGGCTGCGCGGCAACACGAGCACGCGGGACATTGGCGACGGCGTCAGGGGCGAGGTCGAGGACCAGGTCAAGGATCTTGTGAAGGGGCTCGGCGGGCTGTTCGGCAAGAAGTCGTCGCACTCCGACGAGGGTGCCTCCAGGGGCTTCGGCGACCGAGACGGCGATGACGGAGGCAGTGGCGGCGGGTTCTCCAAGGTCATCAGCGACAAGCTGAGCACCGGTCTCGCCAAGGTCCACAGGGAGGTCCGCCTCGAGTTCCGCAGCGTGCTCGGCGGCATCGAGAAGCAGCTGTTCGAGCTCCTGCCTGACGAGTTCCAGCGGCCGCTGGAGAAGATCCTGGGCGGCAACCCGTTCGACTCGCAGCTCGACCGCGAGGCCGGAGGCTCGACGGACCGCGGGTTCGGCGACGACATCAAGGCGAAGCTGCTCAACAAGATCCGCGGGCTGATCCGCAAGGTCCAGGAGACGCTGCGGGAGAGCATCCTGGGCGTCGTCAACGGAGGGCACCGCAAGTTCGAGCGCGAGAGCTGGGTCTTCGTTCAGAACATGGTCGAGCAAAAGGTTCAGAAGTACCTGCCCAAGGTGCAGATCAGCGTGCCGGACGACATTGGCAACGAGGGCGTCAGCGTCGGGTCGCCGAACGTGCAGCTCGGCGGCGGGCACAACTACCCTCCCCCGCCCGGGCAGCACCAGTCGGGCGGTCAGCAGCAGGAGCACAACCCTGGAAGCTACCAGCAGCACCAGGAGTACCGTCCTGACCAGTACCAGCAGCAACAGCACCAGGAGTACCGCCCCGACCAGTACCAGCAGAACCAGGGATACCAGTCGGGCCATCAGCAGAGCTACGGCCAGAACCAGGGGTACGGAGGAAACCAGGGCTATGGGGGCAACCAGGGATACGGAGGAGATCAGGGTTACGGCGAGAACCCGCGATACTGAGATTGGAATTGCTGCGCGTATTGGTTTGGCATCTACAGGAGAAATTACTCCAGTCTCAAGACCAAGATAGGCCAGAGAAGACTCTCGCGAGCCAGAAGCTCCATGAATAATGATTATGAGCATTATCCATCGTGGCAGCACGTCCCAGTGGTCTCTAATCCGTGACACCTGCCTTCCGGAGTGCCTCATTCATATTCTTCTCCAGATGTATCCCGACCAGCACATCAAGCAGCCTCACAAACTGGCCCCGATCGCGATCGACCTTCTCAGCTAACTCTCTCGCACCATCTCCCTCTTCATTCAACCCAAATCGCACCGACGCATCAAGAGCCCTCTGATCAGCGTAGGGAAAGATCTCATCCCACAGCCCCTGCACCCTCCTCATGAAAATACCCGCACCGGTAGGCCCAATCCCCTTAATCCCATCCGTCAAGATCCCCTCCAGCTTTTTCTGCGCGCCATCTACATTCTCCGCGTCTTTAATCCGTTCTCTTAGGCCTTGTAGATTCTCGACGTCCTCATCATCGTCGCAGATCTCCCTCACGCCACCGACCAAATCCCCAAGCTGCGCGGCCGTCTTCTCCTTGTGCTGCGTCCTCGCCTCCCACATCACCTTCCTCCGCCCTTGGAAACCCGCCTCATCTAGGTCCTGGGGAGTTCGCAGGCCGAAGGGCGGGTTGAGAAGCGTGTTGATTGTTCTCAGGCCGAGGCGGTGGGAGATGGGTTTGCTGAGGAGAAGCGCTGCGACGAGGTTTTGGAAGGGTGTGAGAGTGGAGTCTGGGTACGTTAGCAGCGGCTCGTTCTTATCGCCATCACCGTTCTCGTTGCCGTTGGTTTGAGTCTGCGAGCTTTTGCCGGCGTCATCGGGCGGAGGAGTTATTTGGGGCCGGGAGGAGTCGTCCCAGTCGACCTCGCCTTGGCCTGGAGGGAGGGCGGGGAAGGCGAGGGAGAGGGCCTCGTCGCTCAGGAGCCACTTCACGGCGTCCTCCACGCTGGACGAGGCTTTCCGTTTCTTCGGATCGGGATCTTGAGGCGTTTCTTCGTTCTTAAGATCAGCGGCTTCATCGACCTTGCGCTTGTCGCCGGGTACCGGGGAGTTGTGTTTGCCTCTGGGTGTCATAGCTTCCCAAGGATATTGCCTAAAACGCCAGATGGCTTTGAAAATCGGTTATGAATGAGACAAACCGACATTTTCTGAGAGGGCTCGAGAAGTCAATGAAAAGAAACGAGACAGAAGAGGTTACTCGGCGCGAGAAGGCCGCATGCCATGATGTCATGGACTCGCAGGGCGGTCTGTGAGGTGGGCAGCAAATTGAGCCAGGAAGGGCGAGAGCAACTTCTTATGCTTAGTTCGCAATTTCAGATTGACATGGGTGCATCTCACTGTCCACAGCAAATGTCGTGAGAATTGATGTCTCTCAATTTGGCATCTAGCTATGAGCGCAAATGCCGGCCGTCATATGTGGACGCCTACCAAATCCCTAGTTATCCCCTACTGTTCGGGATATTTTGAGCCAACCCCCATGTTCAAGAACGCAAAAGTCCTCATCTTGAACTCATTTCCACCCGGGTGCAATATCAAGCAAGTAGGAACCCCAAGTGTCGTTCGATCTTTTCAAATCTGACCATCCTCGCCGGCGGCGCCTTGCTCCTCGGCCTTGATGGCCTTGAGAGCCACCTCAGTCTTGGCACAGCTCTCCGCGTCGTCGACAGCCTGTTCGACAGCCTCCTCGCTCTTGACCTTGCGCGCGGTGGCGCGCGGCTTCTTCTTGGCCGGGGTGTCCTGCTCCTGCTCGTCGTCGCCGTCCTCGGTCTCCTGGAGCTTCTTCTTGCGGCCGCTGGTGGTGGGCGTCTTCTTGGCGCGAGGGGTCTTGGGCGTGCCGGCGCCGACGACAGGGCTGCCGTTCTCGCCCTCGGCAGGGGCGGGCGCGCCGCTGAACCAGCCGTGCTTGGCCATGGCGAGGCTGACGCGCTTGCGGACGCTGGAGCCGCTGGCGGAGCCGATCTCCTCGGCGATGGCGTCTGCGTCGTAGGCCGGGCGGGGAATGCGCTTGATCAGGGCGAAGGCGAGCTGGATTTCGCCGTCGGTGTAGCCGTGGGTGGGCGCGTCGGCCTCGGTGGAGGGGGTCTTCTTGGGAGGCATGGTCGTGATGGGGTCTGGTTGTGTTTTGTTAGAATGATGACGAGATGGAAGCGGAATGAATGAGTTTCTACTCACGGAAGTATTGGTTTGCTGGTTTGTTGCGAGTTGATGTGAGAGGAAAGTTGTTGTGTTGATGTGAGCTTGTGTAGATGAGGAAGTGAGTGAGATTGGAGGAAGATGAGGGTGGTGGTTGAGGTTCAAGAAGGAGGGAGAGAAGAAGTTGAGGCTCCACTGAGCGAGGAGATATATCTGAGAGGGAAGGAGATGAGTTGGGTTGGAAAGGAAGGTGCTGAAAATTCTGCAATGAGAATAAGAATAATCGTGGAAGGTGCTCCAAGACTGATACAACTCTCGTTATTCCTGGAAGGAAGGAGTGGAAAGGCAGGCACGGGATTTCAGATTTTCATTGTCAGCTTCGATCAATGAGATTTTGATAAGGGGAAGCTCTAGAAAGACTGACTACTCTCCTATGGGGATCTACGATTCTTCGAGACATCTGAATACCTGACATAGATGAGATAGACATTTGGGACGCACACTTGGGATAGACACTTGGAATATTCTCACTATAGTCTGAATTTCTTTTCTTCAGGTCCCCTTGACGACGTCGCCATGGGAGTAGAATCAATACAAATAAGGCTTGACGACTATCCTGGATTTATGATAGGGTCTCATTTCGAAATAAATTGCTCACACAACTTTAGGGTCAGTATAATCATTATGTATGCACTTCGTCACTAAAGCTGGTTTTTGAGAAAAGTCTTTAGCAGTACCAGAGAGGCCTAAACAAATAATTCTTCTTCCTTCGCGATGAGCGTTTTCGCCGCCGACTTCGAAGTAATTAGGGAGGAATTCAACTCAAGACTTCACAGCTGTCGAGATGCTTACCTCAAAGCTTTATACCCCCGTCTGATATTTGCTGGGTTCCAGTGGGGGTTCTACACTCAAGCCTAGAATTGGCCTTGTCGTCAGTTCTTTGTGATACTTACCATGAGCGATGCGGATAGGCCTAGCGCTGGAATCGTGGCACCCGCGTGCCCATGGGGAATAGAACCAGACCAGCGGGACGCCCTAAGCCCACCTAAACCGCTTCCGTTGCTGTCAAAGGGGACGGCGCCGGAGACGATCCACAAGGCGCTACATCGGGGAGACTACTGCACTCTAGGTTTCCCGCGTTCCCGAAAGCTGGGTTTTTCGATTTGAGGAATGCGAATGATGGTATTTTCGACTTCTTTTCTGCGACCCGTTTCTCACCCGCAGCTCTCAAACGTTTTGCTGCGAGACGTTACCCAGAGAACCTCTCAGAGATCACATTTGACTCGTGGCTTGAGGGACAGACCACTAACCGCCCCTCAGTGACACGTCGGACCACCCCTCTCTGCGAAGCTCACGGGTGTTTGGGCAGCATTGGATGAACCGGGAACGCGCAGGAAACACTGAGAACCTCGGG
>WIGM01000158.1:0-71298 GCA_014235935.1 Colletotrichum musicola
TTCTCACTCTGCAAACTGACCAACCCCGGCATTACTAACGGCCACTCGCTTCCGCCGAAAGACCCTCTCTCAACGCGCCGCCCCACGACGCTTCTCCCATCCTGTCACGACACATGGACCTCTTCCATTGCTGCCCGGAACATCTCCGCATGGTGTAGTTGGTTCATCACGTTCGACTGTAATGGTTTCATCGCCCAAGATGATCGAAAGGTCACCTGTTCGATTCAGGTTGTGGAGAACAAGCCTTCTTTTCTTTTTTCCCACTCTGAGTTTTCCTGCTCAGTCCGGATCGGCGCTGCCGTAAACCTTTCGTGCGGCGGACCACGGCATCGTGGGTCCTGGCGCCCTCAGTTTGACTCGTAAACACCAAATACTGATAAGGGACTGATTGTGCCTCTCAGGCTTTGCTTTTGAATTTGTGTTATTAACACTGTCCTTTCCAGGGGTCATGCACCATAAGAGTCTGAGTGTATTGCACGGATGATTGATAGATACTATGTATTACTTCTACTGTTACGTTTGACCCACTGTAGTGTTTTTCTGGAAGTGTACAAATCTACGCGTATCCGGTCTCAAACCGACTAGTCATCACTGCTTATGAGCAACACAACAAACCTGTTAGTAGCCAGAGCGCTATAGCACGTGAACATGCACGTAGAGCGCTAGGCCTCGTGGTGAGTCGCTGTCGGGTTCTGTAAGTTAGTTGTTTTACACCGTCGCCTTGGTAGTCCAGGTCAACACCATCACGCACCAGGCGTTGTTAGATGTCATCCACAAGCCGACGCGGGGGCGGTACGCTGTCCTTCCTCGAGAAAGAGACAACAAACGCATTATCTGATTGCTACCTATTCAACAACGCTGCAAAGCCAGATGGCCAAGTTAGAGAACGAATAAACTAGTTGGATGACCCGTTAACCATCGAACCAAATCAAAGAGAGGAACCCATCGAGGCAAACAGGCAGTCTGTCTAGTGTTTTGCTCCGCCTCATGCCGCTAACGCATACTCACTCTCGTGCCGTGAGAGCCACAGCATCTATCAAGCTTCTTCGCCGCCCGTCTGCTTTACCGCAACAGGCTCGACTTCATCTTTTTTCCCCTCGACGACAGCCTCAATGACAGGTTCCCCGGCCATGTTGGCAACGAGGGTCTTCACCTCCTCTTTGGGCGCCTCGGCCACCTTGTCTTCTGAGACGGGAACCTCGACAGGAGTCTCAACCTTTTCTTCGGCCGCTTGCGCAGGTTTCGTCTCCTCCTGAGCTGGGACTTCGGTTGTGTGTTCAGTCTCGGCGGATTCGTCTGCGACAGGGTCGATATGCTCCGTCTTTTCTGAGCTGGAGGTCTTCGGCTGTGGCACCTCTTCCTCACTGGGTGCTGACTTGGTTTCGTCGTCGACCTCGAGCACGCCACTGTCACCGATGCTCCAGCATATCCTGAGCGGTGAGAACGACAAGATCGGACCCGCAGACTTGGCCTCAGCTACAGGAGTCGCAGCCTTGGCGGGAGCTCTGCGCTGAGGGCCACGTGCGCGACCTTTCCTTGCGTCGGCGAGGGGCGCCTTCTCCTTCTCTGCTGGCTCCTCTGCGGCAGGCGGTTCCTCCTTCTTCGGGGCCTGAGGGCCAAGTTGGAGGCGTTTGTTCAGATCTGACATGAAGCCAGCCTGGAGAGCAGCGATCTTGCCCCCGACGGGCCTAGCGGGGACGGCAGGCTTCTGCTTGGGGGCTGCGTCTTGTTCTTTCGAGTCGACACCAGAAGGGATAGTCTTGGTGGGGCGAGCGGGAATCTGAGGCTTGGGCTTGTCCGATACGGCCGGTCTCGTCTTATCGTCGCTCGGTGTCTGCTTCGGCTTCGGTCGTTCGGGAATGGCAGGAGGTTCTGCCGTAGCACTCGAACCCGAACCCTTCTTCTGCGGCCGGGATGGGACCTGTGGCTTCTCGGCAGAGGTCTCCTCCGCGGGCTCCGGGGTATCGACCTCAGCCTCATGCAGCAAACTCTCGGGAGTGTCCTCCCAGACGTCGCGGCTGGGGAAACGGTTGGCCATGCCTGGACGCGCCTCCTGCTCCTTCGTCTGCTGTAGCGCGATCGGAACTGGCTTCTTCTGCTTGGTGTCCAAACCCTGAGCTTCTTGTTCCGCAAGCTCCTCCTGTTTCCGGGCAAAAACGTGGGCAGGGGTTTCGGTGCGAGGCTCGGAGCGCTTTCGGGACGAAGGGCGTTCTTCGTCGGCAGGTTCGGGTGTTGATACTTCGGCGGTGTAGTTCACGCTGTCGGGGGCATCTTCCCAGACATCTTTGCTCGGGAACTTGTGGCGGGGCTTCCACGTATTCGCTTCGGACTCGGAGGTCTTCGCCTCTTTTCCGTCTTCGGGGAACAGCGGCTCGTACTCTTCCACATCTTCCAGCGGTGTGGATGTCAACTCGGGCTGTGAGTGGTTGTTGTAGATGCTAGTGGGTCGGCTTGTGGGCCGGCTCCGAGCCTTTTCAATCTCGAAAGAGCTGCCAGAGCGTTCCGGAGGAGGCTCAACCGCAGGCTGCAGGTCGTAGGGGTGTACAATCTTTTCGCGTTCGTCTTCCGCGAGGATGGGTGCGTTGTACTTGTCCTCATGGCCAGGATCGTGAGAGACGAAGCTCCTACGACGGTTGTGCGACTCATCGACGTGTACAGTGTGGTCGTCGTCATTCTCTGACGAGACGGCAATGTCAGGGTGCGAATCCCTGAGCGGGCTCAGGGGAGACTTGATACGCTGCAGTTCGGGAGACTTGGAATGCGGGCGAGGCGAAGACATGCGCGAGGTGTACTCTTCGGAGGCATGGTATCCGACTTCTTCGCTGGGAGTGCCGGCATAAGCAGCAGAAGTTCCTACACAAGTCAGTCAGTCCATCTGCCCGAACCCTTTTGTTTAGTGTAACTACATACCCATTCCCGATCCTCGGTTGTGCGTCTCATAGACAATCTTGTTGAGCTCGGTACTGCTCATTGCAAAGTCGTTCTGGCGGTCATGGATCTGGGTAGAACAGTCCTTTTTCAAGGTGTCAGGGTGCTTGTCGTACCAAGCCTTCTCAAGCTTGTCCGTGGGAAGTGCCGAGCTGTGGCCGTGGAGACCGTAACTGCCAGGCGGCAGCTCGTTGAACCCGCGAGAGCTGTGCTTGCGAGAGTGGTGACGAGGAGTCCCCGACCTCAAGGACTCAGGAGCCGCACCAGATCCCGGGGCGGGGGACGGGGCCTGCACATCGCCGAGATGAGGGTTCATTGGCACACGCTGGCCGATTTCCGGGATACCATGCTCCTCGTCACCAAAGACGCTCTCCGACTTGGCCGACATCTGGCCAGAGCTGGCCTTCTTCCTCAGACTGCTAGGCCTGGTCTCGTCGCTGCTGGGCTTGCCGATGCCAAACGACGCAGCTTTGTCCGAGTCGGTGCGAGTGACGGCTTGGACCCTCTGCTTGGCGCTCTGGGCAGGTACAGTGGGCTTGGGAGCGTGCAGCTTGAGGTCCTCGGCAGCGAAGCGAGTGTGTTCAGGGGAAGACGGCGCCTTCGGGGGCGACTTGGCCACGGCCTCGTTCACGATATCGTACTCGTTGCCCTCTTCGCCCACGGAAGGCATGGAGACGCTGCCGGGGCGGTGGACGGGGTCCGAGGAGAGAAATCCATTGCTGGGCGAGGATCGAGTGGCCTTGGGGCTCTTGGAAAAGGGGCTCTCGTTCAAGGGAGATGGCGCAAAGCGATCAGGATTCGGAGAGATGGATCGCTCAAAGCGTTTGATGGGGCGAGGAGGGATCTTGGGCAGGGACGAGGTGTTGATGTTCTCCTCTTTGTCCTGACTCCTCGAGGGTCGAGGAGGGATGACGGGAGGTTGTACCGACGCGGTAGACATCGTATCTCTGTGAGGAAGCTTTTCGGTGAAGAGTAGGTAATTAGGGTCGCTGTCGGGAGCGTGCTCTTAGTGACGAGCGACGTCGAATTTTGTTATAGACAGGCGTGGATGGTGCTGAAAACCTAAAGGGTGCGATTAGTATGTAGGTTTGGCGGCGTATCAAATAAAGCGGAGCGCAAAACCAATCTCCCGGCCCAGCTCAGTCTGGTCTTGTCTGACACGTCTATCTCGAACGCCCTTTGTATGGCAGCAGGGAAAGGAGGCTAAATGCGGGATAACGGGCGGCTGAACGAGACAGGGTAAGGTAGGCGTGAAGATTGACAATCAGGACAGGGGCGGGTAGTCGCTCAGCATTGGGACAGGTGTCGGGGGTAGCAATTTTTGAGTTTTGAGGTCAATCTCATAGATAAAATATTGCTTTTCCTTTTCGGTGATGCGATGGTGGCGTATCACGATAAAGTACACAAGTTGGAGGCGTGCCGCACTGCGTTGCACCGCACCGCCTTGCCCTCCGCTCTCTTGGATGGCGATAGTTGAGCCCCGGCTGAAATGAAGAGACCAGGTGGGCCCCGCCTTGCTTGCCCCAACAGCTGGGCCGGCTGGTGTAGACGATGGTGTGCTGACATTGTGCAGCAGAGCATTGGACGACCAGCCGGCCTCCTCTGCTGGGGTTCGAAGGGGGGCGGGAAGGGCGGGGGAAAGGGGTGGGACAGACGAAAGCAGCAAACGGGAGGGGGATGACGACGGCGCACCGGGGGAGAGCCACTTACAGCTTGGTGAGAGGGAGACAGCGATAAGGATAAGAGCTGTTGGCGTTTGTGTTGGTGTTGGGGATGCGGCAAGCCGGCCGTTATTGCAGCACACTGAATGTGAGGAGCAAGAAAAAGGAGTCCGTGGAACTGATTTGCAGGCTGAGTAGAGGCATTGAACAGATTTGACAATCGAAACCGGGGGGAGAGCAGGGTCAGAAAGTCACGAAGGCGTCGACTTTTATATTCTGGGTTGACGAAACCAGCTGGTTCGGTGACGGTGCTGCTGTCGCCATTCAGCCAGTCACGGACGACGTACCTCCCTGGACGCTGGAGCAGGGGTGCACGATGCCGGTACAGCGGGAGCAAGCAAGCAAGGTAGGTACTCTGTAGAGGCGTGAGGTGTACTTTGAGTGCTCTCTTCTCTGCGTCTGCCAGGTGTGCAGACGTGTATGTGTGTCTGGTGTGTGGTCTGGACTCGTGGAGACGCGCAGAGGTCATACAGTAAGTCCCTTTAGGCATTGGCACTATGCTGGATGATTTGGTCTGGGAAAACCCACAGTACCCCGCCATTTTAGCCCACTAGTGCATCATACGGCAGACGCTGGAGAAAGGAGGCGCGGGAGATAGGTGCTATGAGTCTGCGAGTCTGCGATACGCACCGCGCCCAGGGCTGGGTAAGGCAATGGAAGTACGGTGTACCTGCCTCGGGATGTAAGCTAGCCCGGTACCTTCCTTTTTTTTCTTGCTGTACCTCTTTCGAGGATCTGGGATGTCAGGGGAAGCCTTTCCTTTCAACGACACGAGAAAGCCCACCGAACCAGACAAAGCGAGCACCATCAGCTGCTAGCTGCTATGAGAAGGTGAGTTGTCCATGTCGCTTCTGGGCATGGTTTGCCATTCAGTTGAGGCGGCAGACAACAAGTATCTACCTTCCAGCTCGCGGTCTGATTAAGCTGCATAGGTGTTGGCTGGTTGCTCCCGAGCCAGAGATGGAGAGAGAAAAAGTTGGGCGAGAAACTCTCGATCATCCCACCCACATCAATCGATCGATCGATACTCGGCAACTACAACTGCCTACCTCTCATACCTACGGTACTGGGTGTGCGTGCTGTAACTCGCACTGCGTGGCAGCTCTGAGTGCCCGGGCCGCAGGCTCAACCGCGGCAGCGGGCAGCAGCAACAGTGGAATCCAACAACCGTCGGCCGGTTGCCCGTCCGTTTTCAGGGATTCCAGGTCACGATCTGGAAATAGCAGCAGGAACGGAGACGAAGTCCAGAATCAGAATCAAAAAAAGACACGGTGGATTCCTCGGCCATCAGCTGTCAGCAGGACTAACACACACCGGGCAGATACCAGATCAAACGTGCGCGCGCAACGTCCCATTTGCGTGCTCGCGTCAGCGTCAAATCTAGAATCAGAAACGAAACCCATCCCGAGTCACCTGCGTCAAGGAAGTCCAGTTGAGGCGCTCGGAAGGGGGGGCCCTTGAGACCTTTGACCCCATCACGATTGTGAAGCCCGCCAACCGGTAGGGTGAGCTTGGCGCATCAGCAGGCACATCCATCCGCCAGTCTCGTTCTTCTGAATCTGAACCAACCCAGATTTCGGTTTTCGTTCGTGGAATATGGATGTCGGACTCTGTATCTTCTTATCTGGGTCCAGGGCAATCTTGAATACTATGTACCTAGGTATCTACCTACCTACCTATCTGACCTCTAGTCTTATCTTCATCTCTATCGCCTTCAGCAGGCAAGCAGTCCTGTCTAACTTGCCCGTCAATGGGTCTCAGGTACCCGACCTAGCCCTGCTCTGCCCAAGACAGTCCACAGTGGAGAGGCCCGCCGGGTCACGGTGGACGGGAGCTCCACAGGGATTCGTCTGGTCCAAGGTTGAGCCCGCCCGCGTCCCAATCGAAACTGTTCACTGAGAAAAGTTCGAAAAGTCACCCGCTGACCATGACCACCTCACCCCAGGCGGCCGGGCTCAGGCGGGCCAGACCAGGGAACGCCGCTGCCAGCCCCCGGGGGCCCAGGAGCCACGAGCCCCCAAAGAGCCCGGCGAAGTTCGAACACAAGCCGGTAGGTACCTACCATGGTACCTACGCAACGTCGCCAGGTACAGCCTCAAGAACCTGTTCAGGAACCGGATGGGCGACCCGGGAAGAGGTATCCGTACTCTTAGTGGCACTGTGGACTCGACACCCACAGTGCGACTCAAGCCCATGGCACCGCTGCGTCCAAGGACCCAGACCCACTATACAGCAAGACCACGAGATGCTGCAAGCTCTGCATTGAAAGCGCACCGGCTTACAGCTGGCCAGGCGACGGTGTCTCGTTCCTTTGGATCTCGATACCACAGGATCCTGGAACATGAGCATGCACGCGGGAGAAAGAGAAAGAGAGAGAGACATAGAGAGCCGTTCGACATACCCCTGCCCTTCTGCAACCGCAACCCGCCATTGGAACTTCGTGATGGCAGCCACGACACACTTCCCACGTTGAATTGAAGACAAGCAGGTACTCGCCGTGTACCGACCCGGTCCAGGTGGATGGGTGTATCTTCACCGCATCAACCAAACACGCGAAGCTCCATTTAATTGAATTTTCTCGTCTCTCGGACTGCCACTGCGGGCGCCGTTGTTGCCGGGCTTCTTCTTTTTTGGATTTTTGCAGCTCCCGACTTGCGGCACTGCCTCTCGGACTTCCATCTACCTATGGCAACTCGGGAAACTCAGCCTTTTTTTATTTGGGCGGGCGCCGGATCACCTGTTGGCAGTCGAGAGGCATTTATTTTTCCAGGGAGGCATTTATTGACATCCTTTACACTTCGTCTGCGAAGGCCTTACTCACTTGGCCGTGTCCTTGCGGCGGCTCTCCGGCGACTGACGGTGCTGAGGCCAGGATGCGTCCGCAACAGTTTCGGACGGGTCCTGGCTGTCACGGTCTTGGCTCCCTCCCACCGTCTGCAGATAACGGACCACAAACGGTTTTGCGCTGCAGCCCGCACAGCTTCCGTCACAGGTGGCCCCGACTGACAACATTCCGATGGAATTTCAGTGGAGTTCCTCCGTTAGGTTGCCTCCCTCCAATCGCCTCCGCAAGCCCGTCCGTCAACTGGAGACGGGAGAAGCGCAACCAGACCCATTCTTTGACGATCGATCCACTGCCGTCCCTGGAACTCTGCCCCAGCGGCCGTCATACTGTTTGCGCCTTCGGACGGTGCCAGATGCCCTGAGCAGCGAGGCGGACGAGGAAACCTTGGATTTCACGAGGAAGCAAGTAGGGCTGGCTCTGTGAATGCTCAGCGTATTTGCACTCCCCCACGTTGAAACAGCAACCCCAGTTTGCAAACTTTTCTTGTTGCGTTCCGTAGGTCCTTCTCGACTGAATCCTGCAGGACCCCTGTGGAGTGGATTGATGAATCGTCACCGTCCATCCGTCCCGTAACAAAGGCGGGGTGGGTCAGGCCCAGAATCTCCGTTCCACGTCTTCACAGTGTACTGTTGCCGGTGGAACGGGCCAGAGCTTTCCAGTCATTGTGTACAATATCCAGTGCGTGTACAATATTCATTCTACGCACAACTCGGCGCCGTAGTTAATGACGCCATGGAGGCGGCCCTGCCGCCCCGTTTCCCTTGTTGCCATCCGGAACGGCCGCCGGCCTGCAGCTTGGGACCGAAATCAGTGTAGTGTTGTTGCTCACGCAGTATTGCTCCATTGCTCGAGTTGACGACGTGTAATCATGATGACCGGTAGAGCCAAAGGTCTGGCATCGATTTCCTAGTGCTCGTTTCCTCCCTCAGAACCCCTCGTTCTGCAAGAGGAACAGATCCCCCGCGCCCCGCAGACGCTGGCTGGTGCTTTTACGTCAACATCCGAGGTTTCACAGGGTTTGGAGAAAGCAGTTTGTTGGGGGTCGATTGCGTCGGATCCGGGGAACAGGAGGGGACGGACAATTGGTTTCCTTCCCCCTCACGCTAGGTGGGCAGCGTATTAGTTCGCTTGCCGGCAGATTGACGTTTTACTCTGGTCGATACTATAGCTGGTCACGAGCTTCACGATCTTCGGGGTGTTGTTGCATCGTTCGGGCATGGCTGCTTAGCATTGCCGCATGACGAGCTACATACTGGTTCCGCTCTTTAGTGTGTTTTCTCATCTCTCCCGCCGCTCGCTAGCTGGCTAGCCCGCGGACGGAGCTACGCCAACGGAGAGGGGGTGGTTCGAAGCTCATTACTCACCGCCGAGGCCAACGAGCTCCGTGCTCGATGAAAGCAGGCCGCGCCTTGAGCCCTCTATTCACGACTGCCCAGGGGTTTTTACGCGGGCAGCCGAGAGCACGATGCAACTTGGTCACACAGCCATTGCGATTGCGCTTGCTTCAAAACCATAAATTCAGGGCAGTAAGAACAAAGCTATCATGACCATCGGAGCTTCTAGGAACCAAAGCGCGACCGAAGTCGAACAAACACAAAGCCTGAGCTCATCCCGGTACGCCGAGTTTCCTTTCCGACTATGCCGGCCGTTCCATATCAAAATCACAGTTCGCGTCTCCCTTTACGATGTCCTCCCCCCACCGGCGTCGCGGCGCCGGCGCGGCGGAAAGTGACCACCAGAAAGCTCCCACCACTCGATTTCCTATACACTCGTCGTCTCGTACATCTCCTTTGGTCGTGCTTCCAGGCACCGGGATATCATTGATGTTGAGGGGCTCTTTTTCGTCGAGCGTACCACATGGGTGCCCCCACGTCGGTGCCTTCCAGCACCGGGCAGCAGGCCAGGTTATCGGGGTCTTTTTTAGACGATCATCTGCGCGACACCCTGGCCGCCGAGCGTCTTGGAGCCGACGAAGGCCTGGCCCTTGACACCGGCAAGGAGGTAGCAGATGGCCGTCAGGGAGAGGAAGACACCCGCAGCAACCAAGCTGGTCGTGTGAACGATGGTGCTGAGGAACTGGATGACGGCCATGACTGCGTACGCGCCGGCACGCATGTAGTTGGTCGAGATCTTGCGGATGACGCCATCAAAAGCCGACGAGGTAGGGCAGATGCGGAGGAGCAGAGGAATCTCAATGAAGAGAATGACCAACGACGATGCGCTGAAGATCGGGTTAGACGGGGTTCCGGCGGCGAGAGAATAGCAATAGACTGGCTTGTAGATACTTACATTGCGAGGGCGCAGAAGATGATGATCAGAACGTAGAAAGTGAAGATGTTGGCAATGCCAAGTGCTAAGCACAGGATCATGGACAGGACACCCAGCCTGTGTTCGAGTCAGCTGTGATCCCCCCATCGGATTCTACACATCGACAAGCTCGACTCGGCGTCCGCAGAGCAGTCGCGCATGAGACCTTGGTGTATCGTCCGCAACTAATGTGTCCGCGGAGTCAAGCGTCGCATCGTCGAAAAGGTCGCTGAACGAGTCTGGGGGGGCGGAGGTTAGGCGAGAGGGAGCTCTTACCATTGTCCGTAGATACCTTTGTCAATGGTTAGTCGACGAATATAGCTTCCAATGGCAAGCGCGCTGGGAAAAACATACTGAAGTTGCGGGTCGCGAACTCCTCCTTGAGCGTCATCTTGCCGGTATTCTCGTCGAACAGCGGTGCAGGTGGTTGTGGTTGTTCGATGGGCGTACGTGGAATCTCCGAGCTACTATGGTGGAGATGATCCGGATTCCAGCTCACGAGAGGACGGAGATCGACAGCTAGCGACGCGGGGGCCAAAAGGTGATGGCTCAAGTGGTAGGTCGTCGGCGGGCGGAGCTCTAATCCGTATCGATGCTCAATGCGAGAGGGCAATTGATAGCGATGGACGTCGGAAGGGTCGCTTTTTTTTTGGGAGTGAGGTGTTGTTGTCAGCTACTTTGGGGAAAGGCAAGCAAGAGACTGGAGTCGTCGTACGTAGCCTCTTTACCGAAATCGAGGCTTGGAACTGGGGTGTGGGCTGTGTTTGGACCACTCAGGAACGAGCGCTGCTTGCTGCTAGTTGCCGTCGCGGCCGTAGTGTGTGTTTTCTGGCTGGGCAAGGGAGTGGGAAAGAGTATCTTGCTCAGGGTCCACCTGTGTTTTTTTCGTCTTAGTATCTACCTAGGTAGGTAGGTAAACTTGGGTTTCTCTCGGGGGGGCTCTTTGTAGGTGTCTTTAAGTGCTGCTGCAGTGCTGCTGGGGGCTGGTGCTGAGAGCTGCAGCGCCCGGGCTAGGTCTGCTGCAACTGCGAAAGCAGGGGCTAGGTAGGTAGGTACCAAGATACTTACTTAGGTGAGTTCTTAGCTAAGGTAGGCAGGTGAGATTACCTCCCACTGAAAGCCCAGGTTCTTTTTAATCGTTGAGATGTTCTCCTTGCAAGCTCCTTGTCTCTGGTCTGTTGTCTCCCTTTGCTCGTCCTGTCTCGGGGGGTTTCTTGTGCCCCGTGCTTCTTGCTGCGTGGTTTTCTCGAACGAAAAAGACACCTCGCCTTTATCCGACAGACTGGCAGGCAGGCGGGCGGATAGTCTGATCCCTTGGTCCCCTGGAGGTATGACCCTAGTGGGGGGGCGAAGATGGGATGTGTGAGAGGTTTATGAAACAACGTCCTGACACTATCCGGGCCCGGACCAAGCACGGGGCGATCTTTGCTCCCTTTTTGTTTCTAGGTTGACTTGTGGTTTGGTTGATTGATTAATGTCCGTAATATAAGATGGGCAAGTAGCCTAGCTGCAATGTCGTGATGCGATGCAGTGCGATCCGCTGTAGTGTGTTCTACCGAGGAAGGCAGTCAGTCAGCATTGTGTCCGCCCAGTTTTGAGTTTACCTCTTACTCACCTTGGACTCTGCTTCTATAGCAACCTTCTTGCGGACGAGATACCAGCTAGGAGAGGATCGGTTCATTCATCTCGCCACGCCGTCGTCACTTCTCCCTAAAAATGAGGCCTTTATACTTGCGACTTCAGGCAGCGGTGTTTCCCCATCAGGCGGGTTCGCTCATGGGGCGTACGCGTCCAGGGTCTTCTTGAGCGTACTATTACGTGGACTGTCAAAGCCTCACCGCGACGATTGCACAGCCATCCAACCCAAACTGTCTGTAGAATCTAGTGGGCATTCTCCTCCTACGCCGTTTCCACTCGCTGGTGCCTGGTCGCTCGCACCGATTCGCTGCCGACGCCGACGGTCTTTTGGTGATGTCCGGTTGGCTCTCCTAACTCCGAAGCCTCCGGGCCTCCGGGCCCCGGCCCGGAACGATAGCTCTTTCTGTTGCGCTCCGGAGATGGTTCATATGATGTTTGCTTTGCCACATCAAGAAGCTTCTACCCGCTGCTATGATGGCTACACAAAAGGGAACGGCCAAGCACGACAGAAAGCAACCATTGATGCTGCTGATCAGGCCACAGAGGGAAAGCCCTCGCCGATATTGCTTCCAGTGTCCGTGCCAAGCTGTATCAGGCGTGGACCAACTCAATTTTACAATATTTTGAAATTCTGAGAACGGTGCTTACTCGGGATGTCCGGCTTGCCCGATTAGCATGGCCAAGCCGGGCCCAGACCGACGGCCCCTCCCGGCAGCCGGACTTGATATGCCGGGCCACGGCCCACGAGATCGGAGTGCTCCCCCCCCCTTTTCCGCAGCGTTTCTTTTCGACTGGATAGGCGTCAAGCAGAACTTTTCATTGCCTCACATTGTCAGATCCATATTTTATGCCGTGTCACTAGTAACTTCCAACGTATACGGGCCGCGCAGCGGCACCGAATGTGGAGATATGTGTGCGCCAGTCAGCACTGCACATATCGGAAGCAGAGTTTAGTCGCAATTACATCATTACCCCGACTTCGCACATCGCGTGTGCTTGTCTCCCACGGAAGACGCGGATGTTTCGGGTATTCGATTGATAGGCTGCAATACACTTAATAGCACTGCCAAGAAACCCTTCCCAACCCAGACTCACCAACCTGTGCTAGCTCCGACTGCAAAGGTTTAACCCCGAGTCAGCGGAATCAAACCCCGCTCTAGAGGCAAATTATCACCCACAATGAGGATTTGAACATTTATGGAGGCTTCGCCTTCTCACATCTGCGCAAGTGTCCGTCTAAGTGTGAATCGCGTGAGTGCTCGCCACTATGGTCCTGACTATCCTCACAGACGACCAGATCAAGGCCATCCTGGCCGACCTAACGGCAGAGGAGTTCGAAGCTTTTGAGAAAATACTCTCTCGGGCTCTTCATGAGTATTCGACAGATACACATAGTATCGAGGATGGGACCTACCACCAGCCAAAGCGTGTTTCGACAGAAAACTTCAAGACCGGTGCCACAACCCTATATATGCCCTCGGTTGGCCCCCAGGGGATGGGATGTAAAGGTAGGTTTCACTCAAGTCCACCAACCAATAGCAACTAGCCTCAGTCTGACCGCCGTCGCAGTTGTTACGCTCAGCTCGAGCAGGGCATCACAAGACCCCTCAAGGCCCGCCATCCAGCCGACCGGCGCTGTCACGCTTCTCTCGCCCGAAGGCCAACCCGTAGGCTTCCTCCATGCTAAGACGCTGACGGCGTTTCGCACCGCCCTCTCTTCAACCTGCCTCCTCGCTCGCCGCGAGCATGTCAAGACCGTGACCTGCTTCGGCGTCGGCCAGCAAGCGTACTGGCACGTCCGCCTCGCACTTCTCATCCGTGGCTCAACGATCAAGCACGTCAACATCATCAACCGGCGCTTCTCGGACCAGGCCCGCGTATTTCTGAAGCAGTTTTACCACGTGCCGGCGCACATCAAGGAGCGCGAGGGTTGGGCCGAGACGACCTTTAGCATTCTGACCCCGGGCTATGGAGAGTTCAAGAGACTGCAGCGGGAGCAGATTCGAGACGCGGATGTGCTGTACTGCTGCACGCCCTCGAGGGAAGACCTGTTTGAAGCCGAGGTGCTTACGAGCCACGAAGGCAGGCGAAAAGGCAGGCTTATTGCGGCAATTGGTAGTTACACGCCGGAGATGAGGGAGCTGCCCGAAGGATTGCTGCTTCAGGCTACAAAGCACGAGAAGCCTCACTGGCATTTTCACAAGCATGCGCCTGAGGGAGGCGTAATTATTGTGGACACGTTGGACGGCGCGTTGAAGGAGGCTGGCGAAGTAATTGCGGCCGGCCTGCAACCAACACAACTCGTAGAGTGAGTCTGGCGTGTTTGCTCTTGGTTCTCCTCGAGCACATATTTTCCTTTTTTTGAAGAAAATACTGATGACGCAACACAGACTTGGCGAACTGATCATGCTTCGCCGCATGCGTGAGGAGGAGAGCGAGCTAGACTCTGAGACGGCGAGCATTGATCCCTCGGAGCTCGACAAACTTGACTTCTCTGGAACACCCTCCATCAAGTCCGCCTTCACAAGCTCTGACGGCGACTCTAGGTCGTCGATTAGCAAGGAATCCAACACCAGCAGCAGCAGCAGAGGGCCGAGCATCCACCGCCGAAGCTCGAGCCAAAGATCAGCGGAGAAGCACAAGAAGGAGGACGCGTTGGTGCGGTGGCTCCGCGACGGAACAGTCATTTACAAGAGTGTTGGGCTCGGACTTATGGACTTAGCCGTGGGCATGCATCTGGTCGAGCTTGCCAGGGAGAAGGGCATTGGGACGCAGGTCGAGGGTTTTTGAAATGTCCAAGCAGGAGATGAACTGGCAGAAAAGGAGTATCGTTGCGTCTTAGGGACATCCCTCAAAGTAGGGTGTGTATATTACTACAGTATTGCCTGAATTAAACCTGTTCGAAACTCAAGATGAGGCGTTCGGCCAAAGGCCTTGCGGTGTAAGTGTCGTCCTGCTCAATGCCGTCGTCATCGACGATGTATGTCGTGAAGTTGGACCATATAGCTGCTGTAATCAGTTTCATCTCTGTATCGCATCATCAGTATACGCGCTGCAAGCTCCTGGATATTTGGCCTACCGTTCATTGCAAAATTGGACCCGATACACATCCTGCCCCCACTCCCAAACGCCCAGAAATATCGGTTCATCTCTCTACGCTGCTCTTCGTCCGTCTCTGATTCGAGCCAGCGGGCGTGGTCCCAGGTATCAGGATTTGGGAAGACCTTCTCGTTACGATGCAATGCGTAGCCCAACGCAGCGATTCGGACCCCTCCAGGTACTCGGAATCCCCCGAGCTGACAAGATGGGAGAGGAGTCCGCCGCGGCTCGGGTCCGGGGATCGGTGCATGAAGGCGCAAAGTTTCCACGACCACGGCATGGAGAAGAGGCAGCTTGTCGACGTGTTTCGAATCGGGAAGCGGCGCAGAGACTGAGGGGTTCACCGGTATCACCAAGGGAGGCTCCAGGGTCAACAACTCTTCCCTCAGCTTGCGTTGCAAGTCCGGAGACTTGGACAGATGCCAGGCCAGATAGGTGAGGGCGATTCCAGCCGTTTCCTGTCCCGCTAGTACCTGGTCCATAACCTCCGACGCCATGGACAGGTCTTTCTGGAGGATTGTCGTGGAATACAGTAGAGACTCTGTCCCGTTGACGCGGCGCTCCTTCTCTATCCCGGCGTCCAGCACGCGGAAAACAACGGGATCGTCCGCAGCGTCGCCGTTCTCCGCAGTATCACGCTTATTCTGGATGTAATCACGCGTTTTATCACAAAGATCCTTGTTCCAAGTGCGCAACTCCGTGTTCGCATCATCAACCCAGGCAGGGTAGGGCTTCAGCATCGCACTAAGCCGACTAAGAAATGCCGTAAGCCGCGGCATCTCCTGCGGCCAGAATCCGAAGCTGGCGCGCACGAGGTAGAGCTGTAGCCAGTGATCCCTGTACGCCTTTTGCTGCAGAAAGTTAGTGCTGTTGCGCAAGCCAAAGACGTAGGCTGTGATGAAGTCCATCGTCGACGCGAGGAACGTGGAGAAGGCGTCTAGCCCCTGGGGACCTGGCGAGGCGGCCGAATCAGAAAGAATTGGCAAAAGCCGGCCAAATAGAATGGCACGTGCTTGAGATTTCGCAGCAGGAGAGGTTTGGATGAAGGACTTGGAGTAGACATTCGAAACCATACGTTTGCGCAGGGAGTGGGCTTTCGAGTCGAGAGTTGAGAAGATGCAAGAGACGCGTGAAGGATGTCAGCGGCAATGATCGCGCCACGGTTTCGCAGCCCGATAACTCACCCGTAGTTGTCAAAGATCGAATACCACTGGTCCTTCTCAAACCCACCCTGATATACGGTTTTGAGGGCATCGTAGCCGTCGATGCTCAGTTCATTTGGACCTATCCTTATCACAGGACCAAGCTTTATATGGGCTCGATAGAGTGATCGGTTTTGATAGTTGTTTTTTCTCGCAAGCAAGATCCATAGGGGCGAAATGTGGCAGGTCCAATGTGGTGCAGGTATCTTAGCCAGCGGCGAGAAGAAGAGCGGGTAGATAACGAGGCGGTGGACCAGCCAGGCCACGAAAGACCCGATGACGAGATAAGCCGGATTGTGGCCCATCATGGAAAACAAGAAGTTTTGTGTTGGCACAAACAATGGACGCTGACACGGCCAGGCAGCGTGAAATCGACACAGCGATGGACGTGACTGGGCGAGGGCGAGTTGTCACTTTCAGGGAGGCAGTAGATACTAGAAAAGTGCGCAGTGGCAGACCTATAAATCGTATTTCTGTACCCACATCCCACCTCGGGCCGGCGTTATCGTGTTGTTTACTTGACAATGCTTCACCCGTGAGAGTCTTGGGTTGAGTTGATAAGAGTCGAAGTCAAAGTGCACTAACAGCGGGGTGTCACAGTATTTCCGCGGCAATGCATACCGAGTCGTTTGCTCGGTATGCATCTATCGAACATGTACCAGAGGTCTGTGCCTATCCGTACTACGGATAATATGTCATCCTAAGGATGCTTGGCTCACTCACGCCAACCAATCGCCTTAGAGACATTCTAGGCTGCTACTGCACTAATCATCTGTGACTCTTTCGACTCACCAACTCTCCTAAACCCCCAATCCACACAACTGACTGGCTAGGTACACCGGCCAAGGTCAAGGCTGGATATATCTAGGCTGAAAAGGAATACTTGGGAAGCTGTCTGGCGGGAAGCACCTTGCAATTTTCTCAAGTTCACTGTTAGAAGAGATTTCAACCCGTCTCACTCTACCTCATCCCTGAAGTTGCCGCACCGCACCGCACCGTCAGTATCGTCACACTTTTCTCTCACCCCCACAACCCTCTGGCCTCTTGGGTCATCATTCTTTTATTTTCTGATCTTTCAAAACCCTCATGTCACACAAACCGACCATCAGAAGAATAGATTTACTTCTCGAGCATCCTCGCACGAACCATGTTTGATCAGCTTCCAGACGACATCGTCTTGGAGGTTGTCTCCCATCTTAGTACCGCTCGCGATGTGGCCAGACTCGCATCGTCTTGTAAGCACTTCCACCGCCTGCTGAGCGAAGATGGATGGCGCACCTTTGTCAGGACCTGCTTTCCACTCTTGTCCCTCCCCATAGGGAGCCATCCCAAGTGGAACGAGCTGGCCAACGCCCTGACCCGCCAGGCGCGGGCGTGGGATACCAAAGCCTTCCAGTCCATCGCCTATACGGACAACCATCGCAGGGACGGTAACTTCTTCACCGGTTTCAGCAACGCATCTCGTCCCTTTCACCCCGTAATCGACGCCCGCCTCACCTTCGACAAGACATGGGAGGTTGCCGCCTGGGGTGCCGGCGAGGATGTTGTTGGCCGCTTCAGGCCGCTTAACAGCCGCGGGGAGTCTGATGCTTGGTTCCGTATGGAGGGCAAGGCCAAGGGCTACCAGTCGGGCGTGGGCGACGTTACCGCAATCCACGTCGCCGAGCCTGGCGGCAAGTTGGGTCTTCTCGTCGGCAGGGCGAATGGAGACCTGTCGCTCGTCTCGGCCGCTCCTGGTAGTGCCGGGAAGACGCTCGTCGACTTTGACATCCCGAAGCCCACCGGGAGCCTCGTGGCTACAACGTGGACCTCGATCGGCTCCATCGATATTTTGCCGAACCACTCATCAGTGGTTGCTGCTAACAGGGCCAACGTCAGCTTGTTCTCCTTGGGTGATGCTGACAGCACCGGCGTTCCTCTGGATACGCAGACATTTGGCAAAGCTCACCAGGGAAATACCAACTTTCTTCACGCCGCCAAGGCCATGAACAATGACACGGTCGTTTGTGCGCTTGCGGGAGATGCTGATCCGCTTCGCTACCTCACCATCACACCGGCAGGCTTTGTTTCCAATGTTGTCTCCAAGAATCCCTCGCTTCTTGCTTCCCGCGGTCTTGACCCGGACAAGAGACTCACCGTCCGCGCCATCCAGCCAGTCAACCCAGGCCCATCCGGGCATACGAATGTTCTCCTGAGCGCCTGGGATGACGGAACTTGTCGCCTCCTCGACATCCGCACCCCATCGCCCTACGACGCTCTTTACCGCGATATGTACCAGCCTTTCGAACCCATCTCGTCTTTGATTACCTACGGCTCCGACCGTTTCGTCGCCGGCAGTGCCGAGATTGAAGCCCTCAAGATCTTCGACTTCCGCTGGGCCAAGTCGTACCACCATACTGCCGCCCTGCCCTGCTGGTCAGGTACGCCATTCCCGGACCCTCTTCGGGGGACTAGCAGCCGTCCGCTGAGCCTCATGGGCGTGGGGTGCGACCACTTCAGGGACAGGCGTTGCGTGTGGCACGACCACTCGAGGCGCGATTACCACCGTCCAAACTTCCGCTTCCACGTCATGCCCTTCAAGGGCGCCCCGAGATCCTCGATCTCGCGCATCTTCTCGCTTGCGAAGGCATCCGACGTGTCCGACTCGTTCTACGTTGGGCTTGCAGGCGCCGTTGCCGAGTTTACTACAGCACCAGGGGACGACCACATGAAAATGGTGGCGCCAGCCGCCGAAAAACGTGGATGGAAGGCGCAGGCGTCGCAGTTCAGCTTCGCGGAGACGGGGGACGGTTTGTTGCATCCTGGCGTATCGATGAGCACCTTCATGCCTCGGCTTGTTCAGCGTTTCGAGGACGAGTTAGATACGCCACAATACCGCACCTGGCATACCCGGCCGGCCCCGAAAACGGCAGCGTGGCACCGCTGGGACAAGAGCTTCTGGCGTCCAACGCATTTTTCCTTCTGATGTAGATGTTTCTGAGGCCGAAGTTGCAGTCTAGGGGCGACACCCAAAAAAGTACCTTGTTTACGTAGACGTTGTTTACCCACCATAAAGTCATTGTATGGTAGTGATGGAAGCGGCAAAGAACACTGTTAGATACTGCTGGTGGTAGCTCGACGTTGATGAGCGCCCATGAGCAAGCAAGGGTTTTATTTTTTGGCAGGCCGAGAAGAATTTAGTATACATCACCACCGGCTATTTCCATCGCCCCTTCGCTCTCGTTCAAGCATCGCATCGAACTCTTTCTGGGCCTTCTCCTTCTCCGAAACTCTCTCCGCGTCAGCTTTTTCATATGAATAGTCAGTAGCAGAGCTGTCGGGCTGATTCTGTTGCGACCAAGCGTCGTCGGTCGATCGGGAAGGTTTCTGGGATGACCGGCGAAGTCTCTCCCACGCCGAACCTGTGCCCGTAGGCGTGCTCGAAGACTGTGCGCTTGGCCTCTCGGCGGGTGCCACTGGCGACGCGTCGTCGTCCAAGCCGTCCGAATCAGTCTTGCCCCAACCCCAGCTCTGCTGGCCCCAACCACCTCCAGGCCGAGTCTCAGAGGCCGCTGTATCTTGCGAAGGCGCGTATTCCGGGCGATAGCTGCTAGGAAGCCCCTCTGCAGATGAGCTGAGTGCATCGTAGTCGCGTGTTTGGTAAGTAACGTCCGGCTCGGGTCCCCCGGCCTCCTTCTGGGCGATGGCCTGATTAACATGCGCCAGAGCCCCATGAACTTGCGCGAGGGCTTTCTGTGCCTGTTCCCTTCCTTGACGAATCCTCTCGATTTCCCTTTTCGCTGTTGCCGGGTCGTATCTTTGGGCGATTTGCTCTTCCGTGGGAAACGCAGCCAATTGCTTCTCTATCTTCCGAATCACACCAGCAAGCTTTGTGCGCTGCTGGCGAAGACTTTCGATAGACGATAATTGAGTGCTTATCGAGGCCATCCTTTCCGGCTTCATGTCCTCACGGAACTTGCGGAGGCGCTCATCGCGGGCGAACGTCGCAGCGCTGACAGTCTGGGTGTATGAAAACATGAGAGGGGCCACTCCAAGCAAGCTTAGCGTCGAATAAGACACGACTCTAGTGCTCGACCAGATTGCTCGCGCAAATTGACCTCGGATAAACGGTACTTGGGCGGTGGGATACGCTGAGGGGTCGAAGTGGATGAATTTGGGTTGGTAAAACGGAAACCGCCAAGTTGCACGCCCTCTATACGCCAAGATACCGCCTAACGTGAAGGATAAGGGTATAATGATGTCCATGGTGCGATTCTGTTTGTAAATGATGCCACATATGGCATTTACCTCGTCCTGGGTAGGGTGTCGGCCAAGGCCCACAGTAGAGCCATTGAGTATGTCCTCCATTGATCTGGTGAAGCGCTCGACTGCCTCTCTGCGCCTATTCTCGGACCAGTAACCGGACTGCCATACTGGGAACTCGGGAGGAGGGATCGTGTACTCCTTGGGAGGTAGGTCCTTCTCCAGAGCCTCATAGAGCTCCTTCGACTTCCTCTCGGCGTCCAGTCTCGCGGCGACAATACGGTCCATGTCGTTGCCCGGCACCCGAAGCCAGCCGTCGCTGAATTTTGGCTCGGGAAAGACGATATTAGGGGTGTGTGTAAGATGCTTGGATTGCGGGCACTCGTGAAGGTCGCAAGCTATTGTCGTCTGGCCGTCTGATTTGAGTTCGAAAGTCCTGACGTAAGTACCTAGCCTGGTGGACTCGGCCAGTGAGGGCGAGCGGCTGGAAGCTTGTGTGGGTCACATTCCGCGTGGCGGCACAAAGTACCTAGGTAGTGTGTACATAGATGGACGGGTCCCAGGTACAGAGTCGGCGCTCGGTAGAGGCGGGGGTTTTCAGGTGCTTTGGTACTTGGGTACCTAAACAGATATGCAGATATAAGTATGCATAAAAACTACGTACATTAGTAGCGCAGAATTACTACCTGCATGCTAGGTAGGGTACCCACAGATGTGCAGCTGCGCGTGAGTGTTGAACAACCGTGGAGCAACGACGCGTCCCAAGCGCGTCGAGGGACAACCACTTTACTCCTCCCACCTAGGTCCTCAACTTCCTCAATTACCCACCCCTGATTGGTGTTGTTGGACATTCGATGCGCTCCGCGATAGCGACTTTCGCAAAGAGTCAATCCTGCTGAGATGCCTCTCAAGAAGTCGTACTCGGAGCATGTTGGACTCCAGCCAAAGGTTCGGCTATCTACTGACCCCTTCGTTCACCTGCTTGATGTTCGTTTCTTGCTGACCTTACCCAAGAGTCGCTCGTGGCAACGGTCGAAAAGCAACCCCATCAACATCCAGACAACCTCGCGGCCCCTGGCTCCTGTTTCCGACAAGACAAAGAACAAATTGAATCAATTCCAATTTCAGGGCACAGACAACGCTGCCCCCGATTCTGCAGACCAAGAAAATGGGGCCAACAAGACCTCCCCCGACGACACCGCCTGTACTCCGACGGCGAAGCTGAGCTGGCGAGACCTCATGGAGTCGAACAAACCAAAGAAAGACGAGAACCATTTTTCACCCAACGAGCGTATCCTGTGGAACAACGAACGGAACAACAACGACCGCAACTACGATGCCGCCCTCTCGCCAATGATGGCCAGAAAAGGCCGGAAACGAGCCCGGAGCTCGTCGCCCATATCTTCTCCCTCGCACGAGCAGCCGGCCACACCCGCCGTCAATGTCAAAAAGCTGAGTGAGGCGCTCAAGTCGCCGCACGCAGACCCCACGTTGGAGCTGTGGGACCGTTTCTCTCTCGCCAGCAACGGCAATGTCACTCCGCTTGGCGTGACAAACCCCGCCCTTGCCCACTTGATGTTCTCGTCCTCCCCCCGCAACCCCAAGACGGCAGCTTCCATTGCTGGCGTTGCTGGCGACGCCAGCCTACGGAGGGCAATCAGCTGTGGTCTCAACTGGCCCAAGAGGAGGAGGGTAGAGCGTTCGGATACGCCCTCACTGACGAGTACTTTGACGCGTGAAACGACTGACGGCTCGAAGAATTCTCTCGTCACGGCATTGCTAGATACTGTCACTGGAAGCATGCAGGAGGATAGTCCTCCCCAAGAGCTGGAACCGCTCATGGGTTCTGAGGAGGAATCACCGTCGCTCAAGAAGAGGAAGCCAGACTTCAAGAGACCACAACCTGTTTCGCCAACACGAAAGCCATGTCGAACGCCGACGCTGCCCGCCCCAGAACAAGCCAACTCGAACGTGGCAAAGGATTTGGGGTTGGATATGATGACAGTCGCACCTGCGGCCGAGTCTGACTATGGCGACGACGACTTTGACGAATTCGACGATGACACATTCCTAGAACTGGAAGCCAATATGAGTCTATCGAATCCGAAGGAAGACACCAATCAGAGCAACACGGTCTCTATGCCCGCCACAGAGACGAAGCAGAACCCAATGGTCGTACTAGATGACGATGAATTCGACGACCTGGACGAGGACATTTTCGATGTCGCAGAGGGTATCTTGGAGAGCGCGGAAATGGCCATAGCATCCCAACCTACACCTGTGGCAGACCATGCCCTGGAAAATGACGCAGAAGAGGACTTCGGAGATGACTTTGGCGGCGATTTCGACTTTGACGCTGCAGAGCTCGCCGCCACGCAGTCCGCGCAGCAATCCCATGCCCCATCCACAACTGCTGTACGTCCCAACCAACGGCTGCCACAGTAGCAGGTACTAAGATGAAGGTAGACGAACCAAAAACCCAAAGCCATTCAGCGATATCTGGTGACCAATGTCCTAGACAACGTATACTCGGACGATCGTGGTCGATCCATGACGGAGAAGGTGGGTGATGTCCTTCGGATTTGCGACCATTGCTGATATTGTGGTAGATTCTGAGTGTTCAGGCCGACAACAGTAAGGCCATGAAGACGGTTCATCTTCGCGGCGACTGGTACGAAACTCCAGCGCATGCCAAAGCATACGTACACATCATAGGTTCATTCTCGCCTAGTGGCCAATGCATCGTGGACGACTCACAAAACATTTTGATATTGCATCCCGATCAATTGGTCTCGGCGACCGTTGTTGCCGACTCTTTCAGTTGCATGCGGCGGGCGGTCTTGCAAGATCGTGTCAAGGCCACCAGTGAAGCAACGGCTCCTCTGGTTTATGGCACGATGCTCCACGAGATTTTCCAGGAAGCTCTCATGGCAAACCAATGGGACCTTCAGTTTCTCAGCAGCGTTATCGACAAAGTTATAGAAAAGCACGTCGAGGATCTGTACAAGATAAAGGTGGGGACTAGCATCGCTAAAGAGCACCTCCAATCCAAGATGGCAGAGCTAAGCAGCTGGGCTGCCGCGTTTGTATCGTCTCAGCCAAAGGTAAAAACTCTCTCGACTTCTACCCTGATTGTTACTGACGGCACGCAGCTTGATGCCGTGGTTCTCGACCGCAATGGCAAGAAAGCCAACATGTGCGTAAGCAAGTTGCTAGACGTCGAGGAGCACGTTTGGTCTCCCATGTACGGACTCAAGGGCAACATCGATGCAACCGTGCAGGTGACTATGAAAGACGGCAGAGATCTCAAAACTCTTACCGTCCCTTTCGAAGTCAAGACGGGCAAGCATGCCAACAGTAACCACATGGCCCAGACGGCCCTGTACAACCTGCTTCTCTCTGATCGGTACGATCTCGAGATCGTCTACGGCATTCTTTACTACATGGAAACTTCGCAGACGATGCGCATCCCAACCATTCGACACGAGTTACGGCACATGATCATGCAGAGGAACCAGCTTGCATGTTACATTCGCGAGCGTAGTGTCCAACTACCCGCAATGAAAAGAAGCAAGAACCTATGTGGGAGATGTTATGCCAAAGTTCCATGCTTCATCTACCACAAGCTCGCCGACGATGGTGATGGGGAGTCGAGCAGCATGGATACTCAGTTTGACGAGGTGGTAAAACACCTTACTCCTAAGCATCAAGAATTCTTCCTCAAGTGGGAGAACCTGCTGACAAAGGAGGAAAAAGAAACTCAAAAGCTGAAGAGAGAGTTGTGGACGATGGTAAGCAAAGATCGGGAGAAGGTGGGAAGGTGTTTTGCGGATGTTGTCATTCAAGAAGGCTCATGGTCCGAGGATGGGGGGACTTCAAAGATAAACCGTTTCAACTACACGTTTATCAAACGAGTTCCGAGCCCGGGTCATTCCTTCTTGGAATCCCAATTGGGCGTTGGTGAGCCCGTCGTTGTCTCGGATGAGCAGGGGCACTTTGCTCTCGCTTTGGGCTTCGTTACCGCAGTCCGCAAGCAGAGAATTAGCGTTGCTGTCGACAGACGTTTACACAACGCACGCATCAAACAGCCTGGCTTCGACGAGTCGAACAACCAAGTCTTTGCCAGCATCATGGAAGTTGTTCCAGAAGGTTGCACGCAAGATCAGTCACAGGGTAAGATCAAGCAGGCCCCAATTCGCTATCGTCTCGACAAGGATGAGTTCAGCAACGGCATGGCAGTGGTCCGAAACAACCTCGTACAAACGATGGCAGAGGGTGTTTTCGGCTCTCGGGAGATTCGCCGTCTTGTTGTGGATTTGGTGCCGCCCAGGTTCAAGACAGCCCCTACGCAATATACTGTTGCAGATCGGGAATCGCTCAATGTGGACCAACGCAGGGCCATCGAGAAGGTCATGAGTGCCAAGGACTATGCACTGGTCCTCGGAATGCCAGGCACCGGCAAAACCACCACCATCGCTCACATCATTCGCGCCCTGACATCCCAGGGAAAAAGCGTGCTGCTCACCTCGTATACGCACACAGCGGTCGACAACATTCTCCTCAAGCTCAAGAATGACAAGACCCCAATACTTCGCCTTGGCGCCCCCGCCAAGGTTCATCCCGATGTCCAACAATTGGCGATTCTGGCTGGCCAACCCATGAACTCTTTCGATCAAATCAAGGAAGCCTGGCACGGCACGCCGATAGTGGCGACAACTTGTCTCGGTGTTGGCCATGCCATTTTCAATGAACGGACGTTTGATTACTGCATCGTGGATGAGGCGTCTCAGATCACCCTTCCCATTTGCCTTGGGCCGATCCGAATGGCACGGACTTTCGTCCTTGTCGGCGACCACAATCAGCTTCCACCACTGGTTCAGAACGAGGAGGCTCGGGAGGGTGGTCTTGACGTGAGCTTATTCAAGCTCTTGTCGGACAAGCATCCGGACTCAGTAGTGAACCTCGAACATCAGTATCGCATGTGCGAAGATATCATGACCCTTAGCAATACGCTGATCTACAAGGGGCGACTCAGATGCGGAACGGAACAGCTGCGACTGAAGAAACTTGATGTACCGAACTTGGCTGCATTGAAGCAACTCCATTACGACACGACGTCAATCCTCCGGCCGGGCACGCCAAAGTCGTTCTGCACCTCCATAGCCGAGAACTGCTGCTGGCTTCGAGATCTGCTCGATGGTGAAGCCCGAGTACGATTTGTCAACACCGACACCCTTCAACCGCTTACTCGAGAAGAGGCGAAGGGTAACCGTATCGTCAATCCAGCAGAGGCACGCATTGTGACCCAGCTTGTCGAGGGGCTTCTTGTCGTCGGCGTGCCAGATGGGGAAATTGGCGTCATGACACACTACCGCTCGCAGCTGTCATTGCTGAAACACGGACTCCGCGCCCACGTGGGTGTGGAGATGCACACCGCTGATCGATTTCAAGGACGAGACAAGGATGTCGTTATCCTCTCTTTGGTCCGCAGCAATGACGGGTGTAACATTGGTGATCTGCTGAAGGATTGGCGTCGCATAAACGTAGCCTTCACTCGCGCCAAAACCAAACTCCTCGTTGTGGGGAGTAAAAGCACCCTCAAAGGCAGCGGCAAGGATGAGATGCTGAGCAAGTTCATCAGTCTCATGGAGGATAAAGACTGGATCTACGACTTGCCCTCCGACGCGCTTGAGAACCATTTCTTCGACGACTCGGCTACGCAACTAAGTGGCATATCACCTGTCAAGTCGAGGAAGGTATTGAGCCCAAGAAAGGCTCTCAGCTCAAAAGCCCCGAAGCTCGGCTTCGGGATTGATAAAGAAAACCGACGACCAGAGCCCAAGAGGGGAAGAATTGGAGAGAAGGTGCTCATGAAGGATAAGGTCATTCTTAGGGACATATTGAATGACATGACGAACGGGAATTATTGAGGTATCACTTTGGTTGGAGTACACGGCATGGCTATTGGCTTCTGGTCGCAATTGTCAGGGTTATGAGACGAAAGGCATTGGTTATCATTCGTGAAATACATTGGGACGTGAGAGGAAGGAAATAGTTCCACGCAAAATCAAACTTGACTGTCAACCGTTTTTGCTTAGTCATGCCACCGGGAGTACGAGAAACGCCAAATGGTAGCGGACTGTTTAGGTCAGGGGGAGCTTAGCGGGTGCGGAACCACCTCTTGATGTGACGAGCTCCGTGAAGTGTTGTTAGGTAGGAGATCGTCAAAACTGCGCACAATAGCAAGGTAGTGATAAAGCTTCGGATCTCAGCTGCACATGTCGCGCATCTCAGTCATTAGACCAGAAGATTTGAATCAGAGAGACGCGTGGTTGCCGCCGGGCAATTAATGAGTATAGAGTAGAATTGGTTTTCAGATCACAGAAACTTCGTTGCACATCTAAAAATGCAGCCAGAAGAGGATTTAAATTGCCGGCAAAGCGACATAGAGTCAGCCTATAAAAAAACGGAATGACTTCTGTCGACAGCCAGTGGGTTCTCCGCAAGTCGGTTCTGCAGCAAACTGACAATAAACCGAGGTGAACGATGTTCGGGTGGAGTCGGCGCTCAGCACGTGACGTTGATGACTAAGATCGCAGTTCCGACGTGGATCCGAGAATCCAACTCCAATCCAACAACGTCCTCCGTGAGCAACGACGCAAACTCCGACTACCGCGCCCGCGAACCGCCCAAACCCCGCCCCATCCCATTCGCCTCGAACAAACGTCAATTGAGACGTTCGACCTCACGAGAAATCCAACTCTTTCGATCTTCCGGACGATGCCGGCGATACGACCGACCGCGGCCATCCGCGCCGCCCGCACCCTCAAGATCACCGCACCCTCCACGAGGGCCTTCTCCGTGACGGCCCGCCGCGCTGGCGGCGGCTCCGACTTTGATCCCCCCACCGGCTGGCTCTGGGGTGTCAAGCCTGGTGAGAAGTACGAGAAGGAGGGTTGGGAGGTCCCCTTCTACACCCTCTTCTGCGGAGGCATCATCGCTACTGGCGTTGTCCTTGCGTTCAAGCCCGATACCTCGTGAGTTTGGCATCTCTTATGTCTTATACCGCTGGCCCCGGTTCCCGAGCTGGGCATAGCCTCGACATTGGTTTCTTCGCCACAAGACCTAGGATGACTTCGTTCGCAATGCTTGTGGTTGAGGCAATTTTGGCATTGGGGATAAGTACTGTTGACTGACGTTTATCTAAACACCAGACTCGACACTTGGGCCCTCGAGGAGGCCAGAAGGAGATTAGAAAAGGAGGGCATTCTGCCGGACCCGGAGAAGTGAGAAGCGCAACACCATGTATACGCAAACCACACAATACACTCGGCGGACCGACTTTACTTTTGAGCCTAATGGCCAGTGGAAGGGAGAACATAGAAGTGGAATGGTGTGACGGAACAAAGAACCCGAACCCGAGCCGCGAGGATGGAGCCGAGAAAAGAACAACATGAAGAGATACCGAAGAAGCTTCTCCCTATGCCGGGGATGTCTTTCTCTCGGAAAAGTGTATATGACCGCCCTTGAATCAGTTTTCCTTTTCCTTTTTTAAACCCTGCGAAGGCTACTCAAATCTTCTGGGCTTCCGAATGATTAGACTACATTGACGACGATTGAGTCCTAGGACCACTTGCAAGGTGATATGTCAGAGCGTGTGGTTCCGTAACCTACAGAGCTTTGGTGACTCATTCCATCGGACCTTGACGTCAAATCGCTGTAGGCGCCCAATCGCGCTGTTCGGGGCCAAACTTCTCACATGCCGCAGAACTTCCACTTCGTCCTCTGTTTGGAGAATGATTTGGAGTTGCGTGGTTATCCGTCAACAAGGGCCATGAAACCAAACTTTGACCTTTCAAGCACTCTATTGTTGCACACGCTTCCCGTTTAGATATATACAGATCTACAATGCATCGATGAGCGGCGCTTTACGAAGAAGCGACGTAGCCCCACTCGTGCTCCTCATCGCCGTACTGCCTGGCCTCGATCCAGCCCTTCATTCTCAGGGCAATCTCACCGGACTCCTCCGCCTCAGTGAGACCGCAGTTGATGGACTTTCCCTTCCAGGCGATGGTGCGGATGGGGCTCACAATGGCGGCCGTCCCAGTGCCAAAGGCCTCCATGAGGCGGCCCTCTGCGGCAGCCTCGTCAAGGTCACGCATGGTGTACTTGCGCTCGGAGACCATCCAGCCCTCGGGCACGAGCTTCTCACGGGCCAGAGATAGCACAGAGTCACGAGTGACACCCTCGAGAATGGTTCCGTCGAGAGGAGCAGTGATGAGCTCCTTCTGACCCGTCTCCTTGTTCTTGATGGCGGCGAACATGTTCATGGTGCCGACCTCGGTGACATACTCCTCCTCGCCGAAGAGCCAGAGGTTCTGCTGATGACCGCGGCTGGCGGCCTCGAGCTGAGGAACGATGCAAGGAGCGTAGTTGGCACCGAGCTTCTTGTCGCCAACACCGCCGGGCCAGGCACGAACGGCGTAGTCGGTGGCTTCGAGAGAAACCGCCTTAAAGCCGGTCGGGTAGTAAGGACCGACGGGAGAGGCGATGACGTAGAGCAGAGCGGAGCCGGGGGGACCGACGCCGAGAGTCTTTTGGGTGCCGATCATGGTCGGGCGGATGTAGAGAGAGTATCCCCTCTCCTCGGGGATGTAGTGCTTGTCGAGCTGGGCGAACTTGGAGATAAGGTCGATCATGGTGGTGGGCTCAAAGGTGGGCAGAGCAATGCGGGCAGCGGACTTGTTGAGGCGGGCCATGTTCTTGTCGGGGCGGAAGAGTCTGATCTTGCCGTCCTTGTCCTTGTAGGCCTTCATACCCTCGAAGCACTCAAAGGCGTAGTGGAAGACGCACGTCGCGGGATCGAGAGAGAGGTTCTGGTAGGGGACAATCTTGGGGGCGAGCCAGCCCTCGTTTTGGTTCCACTCGATGGTGAGCATGTGGTCTGCATTGCGCTGTTAGCAATTGTATTCAAATAGGCAGTCGTAGGGGCAGTCTGACCAGTGAACTTGCGGCCGAAGACAAGCTCCTCAGGGTTGCCCAAGGTTCCCGGAGTCTTCGTCTTCTCAATGGTGAGTTTGGAGGCGTCGATGCCGAGGGGCTTCGCGGCGGAGGCAGCCTCGGGCTTGACGCTGTAGAGTCTTGTTGACTGCCATGCCGCTGTGACTAGTCTTGGGGAAGTTTGCGATAACCTGAGGGCACTGGCGGCACGGCCGGCGCGGGGGAAAACCTGTCGCATCATGGCGACTGCGATTTGTTGGAGTAGTGAACGGGAACAGGAAAAAAAACAATAGGAGGTTGTTAAGGTTTGACTCAACAACACGAAACCATGCGGCAGATAGGCGACTGTTAAATAGACAAGAAAAGGTGACTCCTTGGAGAAAACCAAATCAAAATAGTTCAGCGATCAATGGAGAGTTCAATTGACCAATGCAATGCTTGGTAAATGCGAAGAGTAGGGCGCAATTTGAGGATGCGTGGAGAGCGGAAGACTCATAAAATCGGAGCGTTATCGGACTTGTAAGCCGTTGCTTTCCATCGTCAATCCATAGCGCCGTTCAGGGTCCCGGCGCCGGAACCGCTCCGCCTGCAGGTGCTGTGGGCTTAGGTCAGCGGCGGTTATTATTGGTCGAGTGGTGCCCCTCCTCCCTACCGAAGCTGCGAGGTCACCCAAGCCGGACAGCTTGAAGTGCCTGGCTTGGCGGGAGGTTTTGGATCCTTAGTGCCCAGCTGTGCAGGGGTGAAATGCTGGTGGGATCATCGTAGCGTACGGAGTAGTACTATTATGTACCTATCTTACTTGGGACGCTCTTGCCTATCACCGACGTGGAAGCCGACCCGGCTGTACCTCAGCTTGAGCCAGCTTGCAAACTACATCCCTTACTTTTTCAATTGAACACACGAAAAGGGGTGGAAATTGTATCGGTGACATTAAACCGACATTCCCGTACAGACGAAGCTGAAGCTGTTCTCGACAATTGCCGCATTGTCCTCTCCGCCCCGGTGAGGGACAAAGACGTCGCTTCAACGCGCGCAACTTGACAGCGCAGTGCCAGCTTGGCGCAAACACGCTCATTCGCCCCTGCTTCGTCATGACGACCGACTTTCCTCGAGCCCTGTTTCCTCCACCTTAACGAAGACGAACAGACGAACGAACGGACGGACGGACGCACGAACAGAAGAACGAGTGACGACAGCATTGTGAGAAGGAACGATGTTCTCCTCGGCGCTCAAGTCGATATCCTCGACCAACATCACCGCGAACTACTCCATCTCCTCTACCCAGACCTCATCGGCCGGCCCGTGGAAGATTTATGACTGCAAGAAGAAATCGACAGGAAAGCCATACAGCGTTTTTGTGTTCGACAAGAAGGCACTTGACAGTCATGGCAACAGCCTGGGTCGTTCGAGCGCGTCCGTTTTCAAGCGAGCAACGGAAGAGGTTGTTGAACGCCTAAAGAAGGAAGCCTCGAGTTTGGCGAAGCTGCGCCACCCGAGCATTCTCGAACTCGTTGAGCCGGTCGAGGAGACAAGGGGCGGAGGCTTACAATTCGTCACCGAGGCCGTAACGGCCTCGCTGGCGAGCCTGTTGCAGGACAAAGATGATCAGGAGCGCAGCGGCGGGGTCGGCGGGCGATCGAGCCGCTATGTCACCGAAGACCCTGATGGCGTGCGGCGCCGTCGGGAGCTGGAGATTGATGAGCTGGAAATACAAAAGGGTCTCCTACAGATCAGCAAGGCCCTGGAGTTTCTCCATGAGAATGCCGGGTTGGTTCACGGAAATCTCACTCCGGATGCCATTCTCGTGAACGCCAAGGTAAGTCTGCCGTCCTCAGCACAAGCTTGGTGACGTTCATTTTCATCACCAAATCTGTGCATACTGTGGTCATCCCATCCTAACTTGCGAACAGTCGGATTGGAAGATTAGCGGTCTGGCCTTTTGCGGCCCTTCCGAAGGCTCAAACAAGCCGACTTCCTTTCAACCCATCAGCTTGTCGGAAACCCTGAACCCAGATCCTCGGCTGCCTCGGTTCGTGCAGTTGGATATTGACTATACGTCTCCCGACTTTGTCTTGGACAACAATTTTACCACATTTGCTGACATGTTTTCATTGGGCCTCTTGGCCGTGGCGCTCTACAATTCACCACACAAGTCGCCCATCGAAGCACATGGCAGTTTATCAACCTACAAGAGAACATTCTCATCTTCATCGACGGTGCCATCGGTCTCGAACAACTACCTATCTTCTCGGCCCCTACCCAAAGAGCTTTCTACACATGTTCTCCCCCGCCTTATCACTCGCCGTCCAGCTCAACGTTTGACGGCCAAGGAATTTCAAGAAAGTGAATACTTCAACAATGTTCTTGTTTCAACCATTCGCTTCCTAGACTCATTTCCTGCGAAGACGCCAGGCGAGAAGGCTCAGTTCATGAGAGGTCTTGTCAAAGTCCTGCCGTCATTCCCAAAGACGGTGATGGAAAAGAAGTTGATGCCGGCGTTACTCGAGGAGATGAAGGACAAAGATCTCATAGCACTTATTCTCCAGAACGTCTTCACAATCGTCGATCTGCTGCCGTCAGCAAGACGCGTATTCGCCGAAAAAGTGCGACCGAGCCTGAAGGAGACGTTTGCCCCGCCTCCGAAGAAGGATCAAGCACCAGAGAGGGATCCGACAAAAGATGCTGGTTTGATGGTTGTACTTGAGCACATGTCAACCATTTGCAACAACTGTAACGGCAAGGAGTTCACAGATGGTAAGTTCTTTTTTTTTTTCGGGAGTACGTTGATGGGGCTAACTAGATAAAGATATTTTGCCTGTTGTCTACGCAGCAATCGAAGCCCCGACTCCCGCAGTAGTCGATGCAGCTCTCAGAGGGTTGCCCTCCATCTTGCCTGTTCTCGACTTCAGCACAATCAAGAACGAGCTTTTCCCTGTTATTGCGGCGGTTTTCAGCAAAACCAGCAGTCTAGCGATCAAGGTGCGGGGTTGCCAAGCCTTCGTTGTGCTATGTGGCGGGACGGAGGATGGGCAGGACGATGGCCTTGATGCTTTCGGTGCGACAAAAAAGAAACCGTCGTCGTCCTCGAGTATGCTGGACAAGTATACAATGCAGGAGAAGATTGTGCCCCTGATCAAAGCGATCAAAACAAAAGAACCCGCCGTCATGATGGCGGCTCTGAGTGTTTTGCGGGTTGTCGGCGAGAATGCGGACGCCGATTTTGTTGCCATGGACATACTTCCTATTCTGTGGCACATGAGTCTCGGGCCTCTTCTCAACTTGAAGCAGTTTCAGACGTTCATGGATCTGATCAAAAAGTTGTCCAGAAGAGTAGAGGATGAGCAGACGAAGAAGTTGCAAGAACTGTCGGGCACCAACGGCAGTGCAGCAGCTCCAAACGACGATTTCTTGGGCTTCGGCGGCGTCAGCGGGACGACCTTTGACCAATCCAACGGCGGCTCGGAAGATGACTTTGAAAGTCTAGTAAAAGGAAAGGCGCGGACGTCAACGTCAGATGCATTTCCAAGCTGGGATGAGGCACCCGCTCCGGCTGCAATTACATCTGGACCCGGAAGTAGAGCTGGAACTCCTAAAACCCCGGCGTTCTCATGGTCAACTCCGAGTCCGACTCAAACGGCAGCCTCGTCATCTTCGCAGCTCGGGGCCGCCAAACCTCAGCCCAATTTCCGTACAGTAACGCCAGACCTGGGTAGCTTCCAGGCAATGACACCGACATCAACTCAGTTTTCGAGGCCAATGCAGCCAGTTCAAGCGCCAGCACAGCCGCAAAAGCAAACTAGTACTACTTCGGTCAACTGGTCTACGGCTGCAGTGGCAACTTCCAACCCGTGGGGTTCTCCAGCATCTACGTCGGCCTTTTCGCCCAGCAATTCAATGTCGCCACCTCCGAGCTCCGCTTTTGGTGGAATGAACTCATCCATGTCCAACATGTCCCTTGGCGGACAGAGGCCGGGCTTGTCGCAGCAGTCATCTTCATTTTCCCTGCCGCCGCCGCCAGGCAACAACTCGATGGGCGGTTCTTCCGGCTCTTCCGGCTTCAGCTTACCACCGCCGCCCAGTCACACCCCGACGCAGTCAACTATGAGTGCATTTAACAAGCCTGCAACCAACAACGGGATGGGTATGATGAGTCAACAATCAATGACAAACTTTGGTGGCACGAACAGCATGGGCTCACGGCCTGGAATGAGTATGGTTGCAAGCATGGGGATGGGGGCTGGCGGCAGCATGAACACCATGATGAACACCATGAGCATGAACAGCATGGCTGGCCTTCAGCAGCAGCCGCAGCAGCAGCAGCAGTCCCCGCAACCAAAGAGCGGGTTGGATAAGTATGAGAGTCTCATCTAGGGGTTTCTCTGGAAACAGCGACGGTCGTGGCTTCAGCCAAGGCATCCCGGTGTTGACTACATGATTCACATATACATTTCTTACTATAGAGCCGTGGTTTTCTGGGAACCCATCCAGATGCTCCTGTTCCGTAACCGTCGGAGCCGGAATGCGATTTGAACCGAAGTTGATATGAACCAGTTGGGAGTTGTGCTGTCGACAACCACGGTTGACGTGACAGCTTGGCCATCAAAAGCCTACTCAAATGCACATTGGATAAGAGCTTGTACGACTCACGGAGTCGCTGATGGCGTGACAGAGCGCAAGGCCAAAAGTGAAGAGGTGAAATCAATTAGTGTTCAGGGCATGTTTGCTGGGCCGACCACCCCGCAAAGTCAGGCTTGATGAGACGTGTGGACTGGGAAAGTGTTGTCGTGGCACATGACGAAGAAAATGGCTCGCCCCAGCGATGCCCACCAAGAGAAGGAAAACACAGCCCCATGGGCACACGAAGAGCAAAAGTCTATCTCAATTAAAACTACTTTGCTCCCTGCAGTTTGTTCGGTACGCCTGCTAGAGACGTGAACCGAACCACTCTTCGAATGAATGCTTCCGCATGTTATCACGTTGATAAATTACACGGGTGTTTGGGAAAGAAACCGGTATGTTTCAAGAAGGGGTTAAAGTGTCCATGATGCGATGATTTGCGGAGCGAGAAAAATGCTACTACGGTCGGCATTGAGGGCCGAGGCGCGTCCGGGGCGGGGGCTTAAGTTGCGCAAACCCATCTCGATCGAACACCACATTGCTGGCCTTCAGCTCTACATTGGCACATTGTTTTTTCACCCAGTACTTCAAGTCAGTAGATTCTTCCGGACAGAGAAAAGATCTGTCAGATGTTTCTTACCAGGTTCTTTCGATTTTTCTCTTCTCCCCGTTTTCCTTTCCAGCATATGCCTTCATTCTTATGGTCTCAGAGAGGTGAGGTGTACCGCCCACCCTTCATTGGGTTGGTTGGTCGGCGTTTGTGGTAACGCACGCAACCAGCCGGGGTGTGGCCCGTCACATGCAGGACAAAAACAGGAGCAAAGTTGGCTTCGGGAGCTGAAGCATGGTTGGTGCAGGCTTTGACGAAGATGCCGCACTGCGACATCAAGGTTGTTGGCAAACCCAGGCCCGACAAAATGGACGTGTTATTTGGGGGGCCACGCAACAAGAGTCCGGCTGTAATAGAGAAATGCGAGGGAGGCAGATATTCCAATGTCGACAGCGGCAAGGCGTCGCGATGGCGGTTGGAACTGTGCTTGGCACTTCTGTACCCGTGTCGTAGGACTTGTCTCTACTTGTTTAGAGGCATGGGACGCGGGACAGGTGCAGACAAATGCTTTGAGAATCCGAGTGGTGTATCGCTGTTCTCGATCCCCGTCCCCCATGCCCATTGTTCTGAGCGAGGTGTGGACCAGGTAGATAAGGGGGGGCGGGCAGTACATTTTTGGCGCCAAGGAGTTAATCATCCTGGGACTGGGAGCGTCACTCGCTCGGATCAGACAAGCCAAGCTAAGGACGATGAGTAATGGGAGACGGAACAGAGTGTTTTACACCCACCACACCACCGTTGGGAACTTGTAAGTATGCTCTATAGACAGCTGGAAATGTGCTGGAGTTGATGCCGACGATGAGAAATTGCCAAGGGGCCTGGGAGTGATAAGAACGATAACGCGTGTAGACGAAATGGGGCGGGACGGTACGGTGAGCACGACTGATGATGGACGAGTGGGAATCGACCTCGTTTGCGTATGGCTATTGCGTGTGTGGTGTCTTGGTCCCCAGTCGCCGCCGGTCGGACATTAGCCAAGGCCCGGTGTACAAGGTAAGTAATAATTATATCAGCCCAGGAGGAGTCGAGGACAGAATAGAACCTACAGAACAGAACAAAACAGAACAGAACAGAGGAGCGTAGATAAGAAGAGGCAACGCAAACGCGGGTCTCGAAGGACGGGAAACAGCAGGCGATGATCGAGTTTCATTTTGAGCCAGGTTCCGAAACTCTCAGATGGGCGAAAGACGATACGTGGATGGAATGGTACGCAAGTAGTTGGACGGGAAAGGTACTTGTGTGTGGTGTCGGCTTTTTTTTTCCCTCATTCCATTCCCAAGTGCCTCGTTTTCCTTTCGTTGGGTTACGGCATCGTCCCTTCCTCCCCTCCAATGTACCTCACATACCATACCTAGACCTACCCACCTTATACCTACTTGACGGCTGCACCTCGCCCGTTCTTGTAAGATAGACAGATGCATGTCCATCTTCGTCCATCCATCAATCATCAATCTTTGCTCAGAGATACTTGCATCCTCAGCTGTATTGCCGGTAGCAAGTCGAGGAATCGAAGGAGAGGTGTCGGCCTGCATCTCGTGTGTCTGAGTGTTACCAACGACTAAGACCGACACCCCCGGTCAACCCTTTTTTACCTATTTTATTGCCCTTCCCTTTTTTTACCTGGCTTCGATCTGGGCTGAGGTGGATTGGCAGTCGCCCTCACATCGGTCTTCTTTCCTTCTCTTCTCTCACTCACTCGCCCACTCACTCACTCATCCCACTCTTCTCATCCTCTTGGCTCCAGATCCGGCCGCCTGCTTCCGTGTTTCCCTTCTCCCTCGGAACTCACGTCCCTCTAGCTACCGGTCTGCGTTTCTTCTTTCATCTTCTTCGCATGCTTACCTACTTCGCGCCCTACCTCACCACCTCTTATTTCACTTTCCCTTCGCACCCCTCGCCCGGCCAATCCAACCTTTTGTGTCCAAGCTCTTCCCATTCCATTAATTCCTGGCCGTCTCATCCTTTCCGGTCTCCCCTCTCTTTTTCTCTCTATCTCTCCCGCTTCCACCCCTGACAACTTGGGAAATTTCCTCTTCGTTGTCCATTTCCCTCCTATCAACTGGTTGCCAAATTGTTGATCACCGTCGTCCACGTCGATTCACCCACGCGTCGATCAACCAACTGCGCGCTTCTTCCAGCCAAGTCACAGTCAGTCTCTTGTTAGACAAAGACCTGGGAACAGCTGTCGTCTTCGTCACGCCACCCAGGGAGATAACCGAGAAGTTTAGAGCGAAAAGGCGGAACTCGGCCACATCCCAACCTCATTTGCAGCCAAGGCATCCATCCATCCTTTTTCTCTCTACCCTCCCTCCGTCCTCTACCCTTGAAGGCCCGACCGTCTGTAACCTATTAATTCCACATCCCGACAAACAGAACCCAGGGCTATTGTCTACCTTTCCCCATCGTTCCCTCCGTCGTATCCCTTGAGTTCAACTCTTCGCGATTTCGAAGGGCCCGGGAGTTTTCCATCTGCGCCAACTCCGCCGCTCTTCATTTCCCACTTCCCATCCCATACCGCGTTTGTCTGCGCCCAGGCTATTTTCTGCCCTGTCTCACAAATAAACCCATCGCCTGGTCGGCAGTCACCCACACCCGTCAACCAGACGCGCACTCGCTCGCCCTTCTCACCTCGTTTTCATCGCATTTCACAACTTTCGACTGGTTGTGATTTCTCAGTCTCGCTTCCGCCCCTCAGTTCGTTGGCAAACAGACGCGAATCCTTGACTTGACAGTCAACAAAACACAATGAAGACCCAACGGGCGGCGAACAAGGCCGCCACGGTCAAGAAGCGCAACAGCAGCAACAACAAACCCAGGTCGGGCGCCGCGTTCAAGGTGGACACTTTCGAGGTGCCTGAAAACCCGACCTACGACGACATCAAGCACGCCGTCGGGCTCCAGGAACTCGACGCACGCGTCAAGGATGCCAAAGAGTCCTGCTGGGAAACAGACTCGATGCTCGAGGACGCCATCGCAGAGCTGGGCGATGCGAAACTCTCTCCAGATGGTAGGTCGCAGTTCCCTAATCTCTCCTCGTATCCCCCCCGTCTCTTTTACACCCCCAGGCAAAGGCATGACAATACACTGCTGTTTTTAGCCGTGGATTACGTGTTTTTCCCACCATTGGCGTTTGATTGATGCTAACTAGCCTGCCTACACCCAAAGACCCCGACACATGCACGCCTGACGAGGCCATGGTCCTACGCCACCAACTCAGAGCACTAGGTCCCGCAGAGTTCTGCAGGAGGACCGTCGATGCCGGCAGCTACACAGCCAAGAAGTTGCTTTCGGCCTTTGGCATCAGGCCGCCCCCGTTCCTCGAGGGCGCCGATGATGAGGCCTACTTTAGCATTCTGTCGCTTGCCATCAGCAGAGAGCTGTCTAAGCGCGCTAAGCTATTCCGCTACAACACGGTTGACGATGCCGTCGAGTTGTTGCAGCGGAGCAACAACATCATCGTTCTCACCGGCGCCGGTATATCTACATCGCTCGGCATTCCCGACTTCCGCTCAAAAGGCACTGGTTTGTACTCGCAACTCGAGCACCTGGGTCTGAACGACCCGCAAGAGGTGTTTGACATTTCCGTCTTCAAGCAAGACCCGACAATCTTCTACACTGTTGCCAAGGACATCCTGCCCTCAACCGACCGCTTCACGCCTACGCATGCATTCATCTCCATGCTGCAGCAGAAGGGCAAGCTGCTCACCAACTACACTCAGAACATAGACAACCTCGAAGCCAAAGCCGGCATCTCACCCGATAAGATGATTCAGTGCCACGGCTCCTTCGCAACTGCGACGTGCGTCCAGTGCGGCTTCAAGTGTGTCGGCGACGAGATCTTCCCCGACATCAAAGCCGGCAAGATACCGCGTTGCCCTCGCTGCGTCCAGAACCTCCGACCCAACGGCAGCACGAAGCGAAAGCGCTCCGCAGGCACTGAGAGAAAGCGACGGCGCTTCAGCTCCGACGACTCCACGTCCGACTCGGAATACGACATCCCAAGCGTGGGCGTCATGAAGCCAGACATTACCTTCTTTGGCGAGGCGCTTCCTGATGAGTTTAGCAGACGGCTGACGGAGCACGACCGCGACAAGGTGGATCTCGTCATTGTTATCGGCACGAGCTTGAAAGTGACCCCCGTGTCGGAAATTGTTAGCTGGTTACCGGCAAACATTCCTCAGCTCTACATTTCGCGGCAGGCCGTCAGCCACATCAACTTCGACATTGATCTTTTGGGCGACTGCGACGTCGTTGTTTCGGAACTGTGTCGCCGCGCGGGTTGGCCTCTGAAACACGAGATGGTTCCCGATGACCAAGTCGTTGAAGTGAGACCCGAGGGAAGTTGCGTGAGCCGACACGTCTTTGAAGTTGTCAACCCGAAGACGGCGGCGACAACCACGGCTCTCAAGACAGGGGCCGCGACTTTCGTGAAGCCCACGAAGCCTGCAAGACCTACGGAGACAGTGAAGCCTAGAAAGCCTAGGAAGTCAACCTGAGCCGGTTTCCCCCTAACAAAACTCAATTAGTGCGCATTTTGCTGTACTCCAAGAGTTAGATGAGCATTGACTTTGAGTCCGTCGACTGCTCATTGGGTTTGTGAAAGCCGGTTCAGCACTTGATTCGACATGCTTCAAAGCCAAACCCAGGACGGATACATTACTGTCGATAGCGACGCATGCGTCGTTTGTCTCGTGGCCGCCGGCATCGCCACGTCGCACCTTGTGTGGTCTGTTTCTCCCTCTTACGGGGTTGCTACCACAGGAAACGACAATAACCCTGCTGCTGTGCGGATATTGGGCACTAAAACTGCCCCCACCTACCGCACTCACCGTCATGGCTTCGCAAATGCAGCCTGCCTGCCCCAAGTCACACATCTGGCCCCAGCAGTCGCTTGGGTGCTCTGACACTGGCTCCTTCTAACTAATCAGAACTTCAAGATTCCAACGACGGACAAAATCAAACAACGAGCCATGGGCAGGGATACCTGCGACAAGTACCGGATTGCGATGCGTCTTCCCTTTTTTTTTCCTGCTCTTCAATTCGCTGTCTGGCTCTGCTGTTTTTGAGCCACACATGGCTGTTTCCCACTTGAGCAGGACGTGCGGTTCACACATACGGTTGGCGGAAACAGGTCGGGACAAGCGGCGTAAGGCGGGGTCCTTTTGATTGCGTTGTGTACCACAAAAATGCGTTTTCCAACCCTTGGCTTCTTTCCTTTGCCTCGCCTTCCGGGCATTTGGGCTTGTTGCCTTCTTAATCTTGTCAGAATACCTAGAAACCTAGACCAGGTTTTTGCGCGTCGTCTTTTCTTTTCTGCCCGACCCCTTTCCTTGATCAGGAACTGCTGGCGGCAAGTAGACAGAGTCGGACTGTTTCGGTAGTAATGCCAAATCATGATTCCCAAACCGAGCATCTACTTAGTACTGTCTACGTTGCATGCCTTAATTTACTGTAATACTGTCGCTCTCTCCCTCCGTCTGCTTGCTCACGGGGCGGCTCTTTGGGTGAGTCAAAGCCCAACCACACGCAGGTCTGACCCCGGTCACTCCAGTCTGACACGCACCACCAACATGAAAAGTAACGACGTCCAATTCCCCCCCTCGCAGCCTTGCCACGCGAGGGGCAAACCGAAGTCCGTCATTAGATACTTGGCGAGCCCGGAGCAAGAGACAGCTCATCGTCTGCCTAGCGTTGCCGCACTAGGTAGGCTACCATCGACGACGGGGACACGGCTCTAGGCTCCCGCGCTCGCTCTCGGGATCGAAACAACGGGATTTTGGGACTTGGGAGTTGCGAAACTGGAAGAGGGCGTCAGCACTTGTCGTTCTCGGCAACTTCCTACGTTGCTGCTGTTGCCGGATATCCTATCCCGTTGGGAATCGGATTGTGACACCGCCACGGCGGTCCCACCATCATCCTGTCAGACGATTCCTCCGTGCACTAGCGCCTGCTCTGCGTCGCTGCCTTTTTGCCATAGAAACTTGGTTTATCAGAGGGAGTTATGGAACGACGTTGCCTTGAGCCTCTACTTCCGTCTTTCAATTTTGGTTCTAGCAGAGGGCAGATTGGAGTTTTCGTGATCATCTAGGCAGTTCTCAACCGGGAAAACAAGCCGCATCATGCACCAGGCCATGCTCGGGGAGTTAGGTAGCATACGCTCCGTCAGCAACTCGTCATCTCAGGCACCAACCCGGGGCTCCTCGAGAAACGGCATTTTCCACAAACCTACTAACATCCTCCCCTCCCTTTAGCGGAAGCGACTTTCTGTGCGTCCCCAGTGTCATAATTTGGATAACTTCAGCGAATATGAACCTTGTTTTTTTGTGCCACAGACCGACCTACTAATGTGCAATGCCCGTCGCTTGTGCCAAGTGTGTCGTTCGGCATCATCCACTGTCGATCGTGTGTATCCATGGGCCGTCTTTGTGATTTAACAGCCAAGCTCAGCGGACACCAACAGACGTGTTGACTAACAAGAAGGCAACGAAACCGGATTGTAGTGGTGACGGGTAACAGACCTGCCGCGTCCTCTATGAGAGTTCGCGAGCTCGCTTAGTAGCACGCACGACAAAGTTTATTATGTGTCCATAGCTTCACTCGAAGACTGTAAGCAGATGTCACTAGCCAGTCAGCTAAAAACACAGCCAGCGTCGGGCGACAACCGATAACAAGTGATACAGCTCGTGGACTAATGCAAAATAACAAACTAAGATACACATTGAAATGTTGGAGGCTGCCTGACCGTGAGGTGGTTGCTCTCGTTGTTGGTCACTCGCACAGCCTGCCGCCAACACTCCCTTTGACTCTGCCTTGCCCCTCACCTCTCAGCCAGTGTGCATAAGCGCCGAGACCTTGATCACACAGCAGGCGCATCTAAGTTTACGACGCTCCCAGCGAGGAGGTGAGTGAAGATCGCCAGGTGGGTTGACGGAATAGGTCCATCACATGAACACGCGGAATCATTGAAGGCAACATCTCGAGACGATATTTTCAATTAGTGTGTTCTCGATCCTCGTTATGTTCTCGGCTATCGTGCCACTGCGGTCTCTATCAAACAGGAAATAAGAACTCTCGGGATGACCGCAACGAGAAGGTAAAGTTCGTACAAATACACACGCTAAGCGCACTGGCTTTATTGGGGGTCCTTTTCCGCTCACAAAACGCCGCATTCCTTATGTAACCCAGCCGGCGCAATTATTTTACTCATTCCGCGCCCTTCTTTTCGTCGCCTACCGGCTCCTTCGTAGGCTCCTCTCGTTCTTCCTGGATGGAGTTCTCGCGAGATACTCCTCTCCGCATGTTATCGTTGTCGTCGTCATCGCTATCCCGGCGAGGTCTGCGATCCGCCGGTGACCAGTTGGCCGCGATACCAGCGGCCACGATGCCCGCCATTACGGTTGGGGCACCGAGGGCTGAATTGGATCGGCTGCGTGAGCTACGAGATCGCTTCCGTGAGTCGGGGGTTTGAGCCAGCGAACCGAAGCTGTCTTCCCGCGTGGGGGTTGACGGCGTCTTGATAGAGTTGCTTCGCGAGTGTGACGGGCTGCGCGAGCGCGCGAACGTTTCACGCGGGTGTTGCACCGCAAACTTGAGGTTATTCAGACGTCCTCCCTTCATGCGCTTGATGAACGCCAGCTCGTCTCGGACGTCCGACAGCGGCGCGGGGTACATTTCAAATTGCTCCTCGTCCGAGACGGTAAGTCCAGGAACGGTGTCCTTGGCACGTCTCTTCAGATAATCAGGGACGAGTCGCTCAATGAGAGCGTCGGGGATTAGGCGGATAATGATACCGAACGGAATGGAGATGAAGCCCAGAATGATGGCCATGGCCCACTGGATGCCACTCTGACCCTCGGGGGCGATCTGGAAGGCGGCCCCACCGACGAAGACGATGAGGACCTGCCCGCCAACCATGATGGCGCTAATGGCGATGAAGAAGTAATTTTTGGTAAGTCCTTCGAAAATATTGAAGTGGTTATCCAATCGTCGGTTGCTGCGAGGAGTTAGAAAATAAAACATGGCGTCGGCGACGAGCCCTACTTACTTCCATTGGTTGAAGATCTGCATCCACACGAAGGTGTTGAAGACCATCGTTGCAATCTGATCATCAGGGATCGACTCAGGTCCGGGAACAATAGTCTCTTTGCCGTAGAAGAGCATGAAGGTGATTGCCAGTTGGTACACGGCTTGTCCAAGAATCATCTTCCACATGGTAGTGGTGATGATGGAAGCATTCCGCCTCTCAGGCTTTCTGTCCAAAACACTGTCCTGGGGGGGATCGGTAGCCAAAGCAAGAGCGGCGAGCGTATCCATGATGAGATTGACCCAAAGCAACTGCACAGCGGTCAAAACAGACGTACTGCTGACTGCTGTGACGAAAGTAAGGATCACAGCGGTGATGTTGACGGTAAGCTGGAACTGGAGGAATCGCTTGACGGCATCGTTGACAGCACGACCCCACTTCAAGGCCTTGACGATGGAGTTGAAGTTGTCGTCCATCAGAATAATGGAAGATGCCTCTTTGGCGACTTCCGTGCCGGCAATACCCATCGAGAAACCGACATCGGCCGTCTTCAGAGCAGGCGCATCGTTCGTACCATCGCCAGTAACTGCAACAATGTCTCCCTTGGCCTTGAGACGCTTGACCAGAATGCGCTTGTCTTCGGGACTGGACCGCGCCAGAACGCAAAGGCGCGGGATGATAGCCTCTTGTTCGGATTTGGTCAGGTTGCGAAATTCGGGACCCTCCATGACGAGACCATTGGGCTGCAGGATGCCGCACTCTTTGGCGATCGCCTCAGCCGTGAGCTTGTTGTCACCAGTAACCATGCGAACGACGACGCCGGCCTTTTGGCATAGCCTGACAGCCTCAGGAACACCCTCACGCAGGGGGTCCTGAATACCAACCATTCCAATGAAGTTCATGGTACGGAAAAGGTCATCGAAGTCGATTTCGTTCTTGTCGCCATCAACACGGCGAGCGGAGCGAGGCGGCCACTTTTCCAAGTCCTTGTAGGCGATTCCGATGGTGCGCAGGGAGCGAGAGGCGTAGGCGTTGATCAGGGTGTTAACAGTCTGGAAGTTGGGCTCAGTCATCTGAACGAGAGTAGCGTCTTGAGACGGATCGCGGAAGATCTGAGTGCACTTGGCGAGCACAATTTCAGAGGCACCCTTGACGTAAAGTCTCGCGCGCCCATCGGGCAGCTGAACGACTATGCCCATGCATTTGCGGCCAGAGTCGAAAGGAATGAGCTGCAGTATCTTGGCGTTCTCACGCTCCTCGGCAACAGGTCCCATACCTAGGAAGTCGCGAGCCAGGAGGAGGAGGGCGGTCTCGGTTTTGGATCCAATGTAGGTCTTTTCACCATCAACCTCACCTTCGAAAGCGGTAGAGTTCAGAGAGATTGACTTGACAAGAATTTCCTTGACGGGGCCACAAAGCATCTTGGCGAACTCGGCGATCGAAATGTCGGCAGAATCATCGAAGGAGTTCTCGCCTGCCTCGTCGTCAGAGCCAGATGGCCGGGATCCACCAAACCGATGGCTGGTGCCGACAGTGCCGGCAACTACCTGCATCTTGTTCTGAGTCAAGGTTCCCGTCTTGTCCGAGCAAATAGTGTTGGCGTTGCCCATGACCTCACAAGCCTTGAGATGTCTGACGAGGTTCATGTCCTTGAGCATGCGCCTGGTTGCGAAAGAGAGAGCCAGAGTGACGGCAAGAGGAAGTCCTTCTGGAACGGCGACGACAATGATGGTAACGACAGTAATGACGATGTTGATGAAATCCTGTCCCTTCTCGGCGGGAGTGACGGACGCGGGCTGCTTGGGAAGTCTGACCAAGAACTCGATGAATAAGACGATGAAGAGCAGAAGACCAGCGGCACCTCCCAATTTCGCAATGTACTCAGCAATGATATTGAGCTTCGATTGCAGGGGGGTCACCTCCGGGTCCTCGTCCAGCGCCATCAAAGTCTTTCCATAGGATGAGTGAATTCCGGTCGAGGTGACCATGAAAGTGCCAACACCCTCCATGATTCTGGCGCCAGACTGGATGAAGGGATCAAGCTTCTTCGGGTCCTCGCCGTTCTGGATTGCAGCGAAGACCTCGTCGCCGTTTCGCTTCTTGATGATATCCGACTCTCCAGTGGCCTGCGACTCGTCACACTTGACGTTGAAACCCTCAATGAGAACTCCGTCGACGGGGACGAGGTCGCCAGGCTCGAGGTGAACGACATCTCCGGCCAGCAGGTTGTGGACCGAAATCTCCACAGTTTTGCCCGACCGTACGACCTTGACGTCGCGATCCTTCTTTTTCTGGTTCAACTTCGCAAACTGCCTCTCCTTGCTGTAATCATTGAGAGATCCGACGACGACGACGATGGCAATTGCAGCCACAATCGCGACCCCCTCTACCCAGCTGGCAATTAAGTTCGTCAATTAAATCATTTCTTGTGATGGGGGGTGGTTGAGGTTGTCACGTACTCGACTTTTGGCTCTCCGGGTGCGTGGGGCAGGCCGACTGTTTGGTAGATTCCGATGGCGAGTGAAACAACGGCGGCAGCGGTAAGGAGCATAAGCACCTTATCTTGGTAAGTAATCCACATCAACTCGAGTAAGCTCTTTCCCTTCTTTTCGGGGATTCTGTTGTCTTTGAAAATGCGCTTGCGATCGGCGAAACCATCATCTTTGTGTCCTGAGTGGTGACCTTCGGGGTGCACGGGCCTCTCTTCGGTTTTGCTCTCCTTGAAATCGCCCGACGTGCTGGTATGTCCTGTAGCGTCGCTGAACGAAACATAGCCGTCGAGATGCACTTCGTCCAAGCTCAAACCCGCCTTTCGATCGCTGCGCAGACCCTTTTCGATACCGGCCAGGCCTCCCAGGGCGTAGTAGGCGGAAAGGCTCTTGGGGTTGAAGAGCTTATTCAATTGACCAGGTGTAAAGGCGAACGGGTTGTTCTCGGCCTTGAAGTCCCCTTCGCTGCCCTTGTCCGGGGTCAGAGCGTTTTCGTCGTTCATGATTTTGTCGTTTGTAATGCGGCTGTTGTTTTTTAGCGTCTTTTCGGTGGACTGGCTCAACACGGCGATGGTCTCGCCCTGGGAAGAAATGTCGTCCGAGTCGATAGAGTTCTGGCGCGACCGAAGATTGCTAGGGACGGCGAGGAAGGCGCGATCGTTTCCTCTCAAGGTCGCAACGGGACTCGACACATTATGAGGGCTTTGAGGTCTGCTGTCCCTGCCCTCAAAGGATGTGTCGGCGCGCAGTTTCGGTTTCAAAGGCTTTTCCTGGGGTCCCCTCCAGGGCGCATTCGCGCCCTCGGGGACGGTAGTCGGGCTGACGGCCTCATCGTTGGGTGAAATGGGTGAGTTGGACACCTCTTTCTGAGCATCCTGGGCCATATCTGGAGCGGCAACCGGGGTAATACCAGCTTCCGTGGTGTCTATGGTGATTGTTGGACTGATAGTAAAACAAGATGGTTAGCTTCGCAGGCTTGGCTATAAGGCAACCAAAAGATAGGCCGCCATCAAATAGACGTACGCTCTATTCCGGCGTGGCGGCGCTGCGCCTTCTTCGGGGGCGGATTTGGGGTCCATGATTCCGGGTCAAATTGACACAGCCGGCTTTGTGCTGCGTCGTGTCGGGGCGGGCGAGGCAGATAGAGGCCGCCGGAGCGGTTCGTCGAACAGGCGAGCGCGGGCTGTGCCGCGGGAAGCAAAGGAGGCAGCCGGGCGGCGAAAAGGAGCGACGATATAAGACAGTAACGCCCGCGGTTGGCGTGGTCGAGAGTATATATTAGATGGCGACTGACTTGCGCAGGAGCGCGTCGTGGGTCGATTTCGAGTACGAAGAGCAAAGTGGTCGCATACGCGTGCCGTGGTGGAGGCAGAGTCTCCGTGGAGGGAGTGCAGTTGCTGGTTCGAGGTTGTCGTAGGCGCGCACTTCTCCCTCTCTACATGGCGGCACCCAAGCGAGCAAAAGAGAGAAGAGGAAAGGGAGAGAGAAAAGGTATTGGGTGAAAGAAGCTCGTTTCAATTCACAGCAACAACAGGGCACCACTCGCTCGGCGGCAACACATCCTCAGACCCTGGCAGCGTAGTAAGGTACTGAGAGCAAGCAGAAAAGAAGGATGGCAAGGCGGTTTGGTTTGCGTGTAGGCATTGGAGACTGGAGTGAGAGCCACCAGCGAACAACAGGAGCACGGCGGTCTCGAGAGTTTGGATCTCCCACATGTGGTGCCAAGAACGAGGCAGTGCAAAGAAGTACACCTCATTGGTCGAAGGCGAGAGACCTACAGGGGGAGGCCGGCGTCGGGGCGCTACTACCCTGCTTGGGGCTTAGCGTGCCCGACGTGCTTTCGAGGGGTCCCAGTAGCTTGTCAGGAGGCAAACCGGGTAGATCCAGGTACTCGACCGCTGGCCCAGGCCTGCTGCAGCACCGGGAGGCGGGTGGCCAAGTACTTGCCCGCTACTCATCTAACCTAAGTAGGTACTTAGCGCGTCTTGTTGGTGTCGCCCTCGCTCCCAAGGCCTTCTTAATATTTTTTTCCCGTCTCCTCTCCAGGCCCCTCGTGTGGGGCGTGTCCTGATTCACACTTCAGTGTTCCCTGGCCGCCTGGATGGGATGGTTCCTTGGGGCGGGAGGGGGTACGTATTACATCCATAAGGTAGTGCATGCCTATTGGCTCCCTATCCATCACTGAACTCAGGTATCGGCTCCCCTAAAGGTAGGGGGGAGGTACAATGGCTCTTACCTCATGAGATGCTTGTGCACGCTCTGCTGACCGGTGAGTTGAGGCGAGGCGAGAGAGGGCATCGAAGCGCCCAGACGGCAGTGTTTTGAGTAACATTGCAGGTCGGCAGTTTCTTTATTCTTAGTCTTAATAGCAGGCTGTTCACCATGAATGGCTCCTAACCTGCTGCAACCTCGTCCTCGCAAGTGTCCCGTCTAGAGTACGCAACAAATAAAGCAGCACCAGTCAGTCAGTAGTAATGAGTTGGTTACTCTTATCAAACACCTAATCCTGTGTGCTCCACACGGAGCCCACCGCCGGCACCACCTCGAACTGACAGTTCCATACATGTTTCTCCGTTTCTTCTCTCTCGCGTGGTATTAGATGTTGCAAGGTGATGATAGGTCATGTGGTAACGATAACTCGCGCATCCAAAACATGCAGAGCATGTATGTTCTGGGCCGCCATCTTCCACGCCTCTCGACTGCAGCGACGACTCTCGATCCCCGAGGCTGAGCGCCAGGTTGACTCTGGCGCCCGTTGACCGGGCCCGTTTACTTTGAACGTCGGTTGTCGAAGGAATGGGCTGGCAAGGCTTGGCTGATACTGCTTAGCACCCAGCGACTCGCGGCGTCAACAACTTGATACAGCAATAGCTCGTGGGCTAAGGTAAGAGACCGACTAGTAAGGGGAGGCGACTGTCCGCCGGATCGCGATCCGAAATCGCATGTCTCTTCTTGTTTTCCCTTGGAAGTCCAAAACCTCGACCGGGCAATCTTCCAATTCCAATTGCAAGCGCCTACAGTGCGGGCAACCCATCGCCGGTTTGCAGTGGTGAGGCGACCGGTCCAGATCGACGGGCAGAACAACTTCCCCAGAGGACAAGCTTTCAGAATTCCACTGCCTGCCGGCTCCCTTCCCTAGGTACGGTACTTACTACGGTAACGTCGCGCGCGCTTTATCTCATCTTGGCTGCTGCTCCCAGGCTGTCCCATGCAGCCTTGAAGCAGGCGTTCTCGACAGGCGCACCAGCTGGCCAGTACGCGCTCCCAACCCAGACACCTAAATTTTAGTTGTATCATGTCTGGACGATTTTGCCTTGCTCTCTGTCCTGCCTTTGAGCAAGTCTCGAGCAGGTTGGGGAAATACGGGGAGCCACCAGCAAGGACAAGCCCTGCCAAAATGGGAAGGAGGGTATGATGTTCAGACCGTCTGCGTCCCATGAACGGCGACATGCACGAGATGAGATGCCGTGTCGCAATTCCGATCGACATGTACTATGCAAATATCGACCTCCCAAACTTGCTGAAGGAAGCAGTGTTTGCCAATGGTCTCGTCGATGCGCATGGTAGCCTTCCCAGAGTGGCAGGTAAGAGCCGACGGGCCGATGCCCAAGTGCTCCGGCTGGCACCACCACCACCGGTCTACCGCATCCTCCTCCTCCTCCTCCTCAGCCGGGCGGTTTGGCTTACGGGTGGACAAAGTTCAACGGCGGGGCAAGAGCAACGGATGCCAAACGCCAAGACATTCTTCATGCCAACCGATGGGGCTCCGGAATTGCGTTCGGCCTTGCATGGGAGGTCCTTACCTTATCTTATTGGCTTACCGTAATGCTTTGTGCTTGGACACTTCCGCTCGCTTTGGCCTGGAGTACACTACACTACGACACGGAAGGAACAGAGCTGAGGGGAGAGAGCAAGTGAGAGAAAAGAGAGTTCAGCAGCAGTCCATGCATGATGACGCCCAGGGAGAAATGGCTGTGGACCGTGGTCACCGTCCAGAGAAAGACAATGCTGAGAGACGAGTCCGGGAAGTGGGTGGTGGTGGTGGTGGTGGTGGTGGTGGCAGCATCACGTCGACCATCACATCAGCACATTGCGTATCCCGTATCCTACTCTCGCTGCTCTTATTAGAGTACAGGCAGCAACCCCAAAATCATCGAATGGCATGGCTGGGCATCGAGCATCTGGAGACAAAGGACCATGGACAATGAGACGAGCGTGCTTGGCATCAGTGACTGCCAAGCCACAGCCGTCAAATTGCGATGGTGGCCATGTCCGTGACAATTAGGTAGTGTAAGACGACGCCAACGTTGCTTCTCAAATTTCCACTTCCTCCAGAAAAATTCGGTTTGTTTTTTCTCTTCGGATTTTGGATTGGATTCATGCCGCGCCCACTCCCCCCCCCCCGGGCTCGTCTCCTTTTCAACCTCTGCCTCTCCCGGTCTGTTCCCCAGCGCAATCTGCCGCTCCGCTCGTTTGTTTTGGCGCCTCCTGGCTCCGGAATGGCGGGTCCACTAGTCACTTCCCTTACCGACATGAAAGAACACAACGACGCCAGCCATATCGGGCCCCTTGCCGAATTAGATGTCAAGCTTCTTCCACACCGTCTCTAACATCTTCCATTTACCAACAGTACCCACGATTTAGGTAGGTACTACACTATGTAGGTAGATAGTAGTGTAAGCACGTACCTACTTCAGCCATCTACTATGTAGGTTGTGTACTACACTATGTACTAGGTAATAATAGTGTGAGATCTGGGCCTTCACGATCTCCACAAGCCACCAACAAACCTGCTTGACATCTTTGTGTGTCTGACTCTTTCTCCTTGCTGGCCAAGCTGGCCTCCTGGTCGACGGATCATCCCCCCGGCCACGGCTGCCGCGTTGGATGCCCCGGTTCTACAATGAGCATCTTCTCCCTCGCTAAGCATGGGTCTTTGGCTTCCCGTATTGTCGAGGCAAGATTCCGGGCGTTTTCCAAAATTCTACGGGGTTCTTGGAATGCTTCGGATCCTTGGAAACGACGTCCACCCCTGGGACGCGGGATATCCGAACCAAAAGCCAGAGCCGTATGTCTGTCATTCCTCGTCTTCCCTGCGACAGGAGCACACCACCGGCCGGCCACTGGACTAGACGAGGTGACCAGAAACAAGCTTCCCCCCAAATCATACCTACCATGGTAGCGAAGTGCCGTCGAAAGTTCAGCGCACCTCGTCGCTAGATGCAAAGCCTCCGTTCCGAAATCCCCGTTCTCACGGCTGGTCCGGCGCCCCAGCATCCGAGAGCCGACGAAACACCACCCACATTACCTCACCTCTGTCGTCATGCACCGTTCACCACTCGGCCCAGGTCCTCTCTATGCCGTCCCAGAATTCGTACCTAACTCCGGCCCGCTCCAGCTTGAACGCGAGAGGTATTGCATCTTCGTCCCAACCTCTTGCTGGTCTTTCGGCCTGCCTCTTGACTCACGAACAACCCCAGCCGGTTCCTTAGCTGGGCGGCCGGGAAACTTCTTGCCTGTCAAGTTTCGCCAATAGCATCGGGCCCCGGTTGTCGTTGAAGAGCAGAAGCCGACCCCTCTTCCATGTTGTGACTACTGTGTACCTACCTTGCTCAGCGATGTCACTGGCCTGGACCACCATGACTGACCAACCGGCTTGCGCACCGTCATCGACGCACCTCGATTGAGGCTGAGCAGCTAGCAGCGAAACTCTCTTCGCGGCACCACGGATGAGAAACATCGGGCGGTGGCAAGCCCCTCACGGCACACATCTGCGTTATGTCGCAGCAGCTTCATCAGTTCCCTTGATGGTGTGGTAACTCCACGCCGCCTGACAAGACGACATGGAACCCGTGGACGTCTACTCGTCACACGGAACCGGAGACATAGAGACGCAGTGAAAGAGGCAACCCAACTGCTGCCGTCGCTCTCTCCGTTTACATCCGGGACTGTGCACCTCGCGGGGTCGTTTCAACCAACCACGTGCGGTATGCAGCCTCTCCAAAAACTATTGGCTGCCTCTGGTGTAGTGGTGCTTTACCTACTAGGCAACGCAACCTCGGGTAGGACCAGACATCAAGGCATCCCGCCCTCGCGTCTCTATGCCATCAGGTATCATGGTGGGCACCTTGCCAAAGTGAACATGTCTTGAACATTTTGTTCACCGCCCCGAAATAAAGTGATCGCCACATTCGGCCCTTTGAACCTGCACCCCTTCTTGGCAAATACTTAGCATTTGATCTAATCCCGGATGAGTTTTAGTTCCCGTTTGCTTGGCAGGAGATCGTGAATCTTGGCAACGCAACATCACGAGACCTTCTTTTCTTTCTTGGTACTACTCCAGATAGGAGAGTTGACGAGGGCGTTTTTGGCGGATTTATCGAGTGCCTTGCCCGCCAAGCTGCTGCTGTAACCGGTGGTTGTATCCAGTCTGTTGAAACATCACAACTGGTTTCCAAAAAGCTTCCTCAGTTCGTTCAGTGTCTATATTCTAACGCCTATGCTCTCCCTTCATCTCCCCTTTTCTTTTCCCCCTAATCCTTGTGCCTCCCATTGACACCTGTAACCATCCGTGTTTGCTGTATTCCTAGAGCCAAGCCGAAGAACGCCCAACTGTCCAAGCCGGACCGTCTCTTCGTGGGTTTCACCGTCTCCCGAGATCAATCTGCCTGACGTGAACCATTTCGCCCTTGCTCTCGCTGCTCTGCGCTTCGACGCCAAAGAACCCACCGACGGCCCTCTTCAGCGTTTCCTGCCAGAAACCGGCAACGATGTCCTTCAGGTCTCCGCCCGTCTGCTTGAAGTCGGGGAACGAGTTGACCTCCAGGAGCCACGGCCTCGCGTCGGCGTCGACCAAGAAGTCCAGCCCAAACACCTCAAAGGCGTTGCCCAGGGGCTGGAAGTGGATCGTCATCTCCCGCGCAGCCGCCTCGAACACGTCCCCCGTAACCTCGCAGATCTGCTCGAAGATGCACGATGCCTTTTCTTCGGGCAGGCCCTGAGACGCGACGAGGTCCCAGAACTGCTTCACCGGCGGCAGGGCGGACTGGCCGCCCTGGAGACACGTGTTGGTCAGGTGTCCGTCCAGGTCGGCGTCGTCCCAGGGCGCGCGGTAGGGCTTGCCCGCGAAGAGTGCCAGCATCGGCTTGTAGACGTACACGTCGAGGCTGCCGACGCACGCGACATAGGTACGGATGTGGAATTTACGCGCATCGCCCGGCAGGAGGAGAGGCGGGTGGATGTACGGTTGGACGACGAAATGTCGCAAGTGCGATGCCGTGATGTAGTCGCCGCCACCTCCCTCCGTCCCCTCTTCCTCCTCTCCCTCGTCGTCGCTATCCGGCCTCTCCTCCTCCCACTCGTCGAAAATTCCCTGCAGCTCGTCCATCGTACTGAACAGTCTAATACCCTGCCCGCGGTCGCTCATACCCGGCTTCAGGATCCACCATTGCCTGTCGCTGGACTCCGCTACTTCTTCGTTGCGGTCCATGCTCTCGCGCAGGTCAAAAGCCTCCACAAGGGCGTCGTCGAGGAACTCGGCGTAATCAACCTCGAAGTGCTCGCCGCGGCGGACGTGCGTCTTGAGAGCGGATTCGGGATGCTTGGCGATCCAGTGGTCGACCGTCGCGGAGAGGTAGTGCTTCCGGATGAGGGCCTTTCGGATGACGTAGCTGTTGACAAGAGCCGTCGATGAGTGCTCCGAGACGAAATCGAAATCGAGAGATTCGTAAGGCGCGATATGCAAGATCTTGGCTTCCGGCGACGGGAGTGAGGCCGCGAGGGTAACCGGCCCGTCGGGATCGGTGGCTTGCGGTGTTGGGAGCAGGGCGTATTTGCCCGGGAACAACCGTTCCATGGCTTCGACAATCAGAGGCTGAACGTACGGGTCTTCGTAGTTGACAATGGCGTGGAAGCTCGGATTGCTTGGCTGGGCCGTTGCCGCAACAGTAGCACTTCTGACCGGAAGCTCAGTCGTGGATGCAGGCATGACCTCTCGATCTTGAGGATTTTCACTACAGAGGAAAGACGTAAGAAAATGGCCTCGTCTATTGCCTGGAAAGGGATTGAGAGCCTAGAGTACATGCTGAGCCGACGTCCTCTAGGTTCTTGATTTGCCCCTCTGTCTTTGCCCCTTTCCTCGCCTCTGTTGCATGATATGTCCTGACACCCTACCCGGCTTCTTCGCCATGTCACATTTCAGGCGCGCACTATGCTCACCCATCTCTCTTCTCTCTTTCTCTCTATGTGTGCGTGTGTGTCTGCAATCGTTCTTGGCGACCAAGGGCTCACTTACAGAATCAACTCCTTCTGATGCAGATGCTCGGCGGGATGCCAGAAGTTGGCTTTCAGCGGCGTCACACTGTAAGTCGTCAGCATCTGGTCAGCTGCACAGTAAAGCACATGGCACGTACCTCGTATAGCCCTCCTTGACCGCCCAGCCATCGTTGCCGGGCGGCGCCTCCTCAACACTCGCATATACGTCAGTGAACTTGGGCGCCCACTTGAAATGCTTGTGCCTGTGGCCTCCGGCCTTCTTCTCGGCCTCCTTCTCGGCCTCCTTCTTCTCCGCGGCAGGCGCCTCGTCGCCGCCCAGCGCCTCCCCGAAGTCACCTTCGCGGATCCTCTCCTCCTCCTCGTCTTCGTCACCCACGTCGCCCTCGATTTCCTGGAAGCAGCTGCCCTCACGCCAGTAGTTCTGCAGCACACCCGTGAAAAGAGTCTTGTGGCCCTCCACGCCCTCCACGAGCGGCACGTTGACACTGTACAGGTCCACCTCGTCGCCTGCAGGCCACTGCTCGTAGAGCTTCTCCACCACGCGCACCGAGTGCCTCGCGGCACCCTCGATGATGACAGGGTCATGATTGCGCGAGAAGAAAGCATAGCTCAGCGCGATGGCCTTGCGCTTGCAGACCGCGGCCTCCAGAGCACCTCCGAGCGTGCCGGAGCTAAGTGCGAAAACGGCCGTGGTGTTGCGACCGTAGTTCGGTCCGCTAACGACGAGATCGATCGGCCCGCGCTCCTTGAAGAAGTGGTGCAGGCCGATCTGGACGCACGACGCCGGGGTGCCGTCGACAAGAATCCACTCATCCGCGGTGGCGGTCGTAGATGGCCGGCTCGAGGTCGTGCCCTCGGTGCCGTGAAGACCCTCAGTGGACGGGCGGTAGTAGAGAGGCTTGACGGTCTGGCCGATCATGTGTGCCTTGCCGATCCAAGAGCGCTGGGTGTGCGGAAGACATACGGAGACGACGTGGCCAGCTTTTTGGAGGTAGTGGATGAGAGAGTGGACATAGGGAGAGGAGTGAGGTGACGGAGGGCCATCGTCGTTGGTGAGGAGAATGTGCATCTTTACGGTGCCTGATGCGCCTTCTAGCTCGATGATCGTTGATGGGTTGACGAAGGAGGTGTGCGAAGACGTGAAGCTCGACGAAGAACGGTGGTGGTTGAGTGACTCGAGGGTTGGGAATTCGTACCGCAAGACAAGACTATTGAGAGCGTTGCACAGCCCTTGCGATGACAAACTTCAATGACAACACTGGAGACCCTAGAGACAAAAGGAGCCGGGTATGCCAGCGCTTGAGGCAACAGAGCCGATGTTTGATGAGTCGTAAGTTACCTAAGTGTTTGGCTGGAGGAGGCAGACTCGACGTGCAAAGTACGTTAGGTGTGGGTAGGTGGGATGGATGGAGGGGTTGCAATAGTGGGGCTGATGTCGACATATTTGTTGGACACGGGCGCCTCCGGTGCCCGCTCTCGGAGCAACACGGCGGGCGACGTCGGGCCCTCACCTCCATCCGTGTCTCTCACCACATGGTTGCCACGTCGGCTGCCATTGACGGAGCTGGAGCACGCCGCAAGCCATCTAATGAACTGGGCTCGGCAAAAATTCCTCTTTTTAACCCAACCGGGGCCCATGAATCTGGGAATTCTGCCGTTAGCCAACCATCGTCAGAATCATGAGGTCGGTCCGGTCCACACACATCACCTACGTGGCTGCGCTCTTGGCTTGGGTACCTTACTTGACGTGGTCACGCACTCTACCCACCCAGAGTTAAATTAGTTGCAGTAGCCTCGCGATGGGGGAAGAAACCAGTTCGTTGTGATAACATCCCATTCACGCCACAAGTCACTGCCCTGCGTACGTATGCCCATGGGAATCATTCTTTACTATCTGCAAATCAGAGAGCCATGCGCTCTCAGGCACACATATCAGTCCTTCGCACATGGCTTAACTAACGCCAAAGCCAGACTACCAACTGCATCTCCCGAGAATGTCCCTAGTATCCATGGTCCAAAGACATATACCATAGTGAAGAGGGACTTAGGTTACATGTACCGCTAGTACCAACCTCCCAGCTTGTTCCCAAACCCAGAATGTGAATAACCATTATCCGTACACAAAAGCTTATCAAAAGAATTGTGCTTCCATGCCCCATAGTCCTGATCGAGGCGGTAGCCCCGGTTTCTCTTGGATCGGAATGCCAAGAATGATACTCAAAGTCGTCATGATCAAACAATTCAGGTGCGGCTCCGCTTAGCAGTAGACGAGGTGAGCGTGTCTCCCGCGCGCTTGGCGGATGTGCTCTCGTGGCGACTCTTGACACGTGGCCAGTCGTCAAATGGTGTTTGCCGGCCCTTGCGCTTGATCGGGGTCGCCTCTTCTGACTTCATTCCGGACCTGGTGGTGCGTCTGGTGTCAGGCGGCGTCGCGGCAGGGCCGAACTTGGGCGCTTGCGGGGTCGACGGGCACTCGTCTTGAACCTCTGCCGGGGTCTGCGGAACCTCTTCTTCTTCTTCCTCCTCCTCCGCGTGGTGGTCCTCAATGTCGGTGACGGCCTCCTCATCTTCAAGGGTCGAGCCGGTGGCAGGGACCTTTGGCGCGACCGCGAAGAGCAGACGAGGCTTGATAGCCGATCGGGTGAGAGGTCTTCTGATATGGGTCTCAGAAGAGCTACCCTCGCCTTCCTCGTCATCCGCAGGGTCTGCGAACTTGCGGAATATCTTCTTTCCTCGGCTGGGGCGGGTGTTAGCAAAACTCTCGAGTGCTTGGGGCGAGAATGGAAAACTTACAAAACATAGACCATGCCGTCTTCGCGCTGAAGAGCCTCGTCTACAGCCTGCGCAGCCTCTCCGGGAATGGCAACCTTGCGATTGCTACGTCGCCGAGGAGGCTCCCGCTCGACACTGACGCTATCACCGTAGAATGGATTGTCCACGCTCGCATCAGCTTCGGGAATTCGATCTTGAGAGTCGGTAAATATCTGAATTGGCTCCTCATCTTCTTCGGCGGTAAAGCTCTCCAAGGAATTTCCTGAGTACTTCTTGGGAACTCGCTTCCGCTTGGGACTGGCGAGAGCCTCCTCGTCGCCGTGAAAAAGATTGCGAGCGACGGCGCGGATGTGCGCAGTCTGCCTCTCGGTGGGCGCCTTCTTAGGTGTCTTGGCCGGGGTAGGGAGCATGCCCGATCGGCGCGTGATGGATGCGGAAGTGGTGGATGCCGCAGCGGTGGCACTTTGATGCTCCATCTTGTCGATGCCCAGCGATGACGCAGCTTGAGACGCACTCTCGGCAGTGAGAAATCCGGAGGCTCGGCGAACAGAGTCCTGGGCGGGCTGGCGCTTCTTCTGAGGGGTTGCGGTCGGCGACATTATGGTTGCAGAAGTGGAAGGTGCGACGGACTTGCGGGTGGTCCGGGGAGGAGTGCGGTGAGACGAAGGTTGAGGAGAGGGAGTTCGGTTTGCGGCTCGACGAGACGAAATACGCGCCGACTTGCGAGGAGAATAAGGCTCCCAGTTATCGCTCCAGCCGTGTTTGGGGGTAGGTGGTGTTCGAATGGTTGGGGGAGGTGAAGGTGTCGATGTTGCGAAGGTCGCCATTTTGGATCGGGGAAGGCAGGCAGGCAGCCGTGATACTCGAGTTCTAATGCGCCGCGACTTCCTTTTCAGGATTCCTTTGAATTTCCTAATATCTCATGCAGCTCCCGTCCGGGTGGCCGATGTGCGCAATCGTGCTGATTCCAGGCTGGAATTACAGAATAGATTCTGAGGAAGGGGGAGAGATCAGGTCCAGACTCCAGATAGACCCAAGTAATCAGAGTGCAATCGACTCAAACAAACTTAGGAACTTAGAAATTATTAGGTATCCCAATAGAGATAATAATGAGCGAGTTCGTCGTTGTCGTGGTTGCTCTGGCTACAGGTGATGCGAGTGAGAAGTGGGTGTGTGGAATGGGCGGATGGGTGCGATCATGGGGCGGCAGTTGGAGATGCAGGAGGAAACCTACACCACGGGCACCAGAAACGTGGGAGGCTGGAGGGCCCCAGCCACCCCGTTTTGCAGTGCGGCACTGAGGCTCGAGGGAAGAGGGGGAGCCCGACAGCTCATTTTCCATTCAAATTAAGCGAGACCCCACATTAGAAGTGGAGACGCGTCACCTCCTGGGCAGAAACGCGAATTTTCGCGTAGCGGTAGGTGCACCAGAGGTGCAGCCCAGCGAGCAACGCTAATGGCTGCAGGGGTCTCAATGCCCCTCCCGCATACCTACCTACCACATTTCACTCCAAGTGGCCCGGTATTACTCCAATCCCGAAGCCTCAGTCTATCAACAAACAACGTCACAGTCGTCCACCCGCCCGCCGCGGTTCCATCTCAAACACAGACGGATAGCGTCGTCGCCCAACGTGCAACACCAAAAATAAAACCCAGTGTCCGGACCTCCCTGACCGCGGCGCGATACCGGACCCTGCAGCCGCGGCTAACCCCGACCAGCTCCATCGGCAGACGCAACCACAACCGCATCCGTGTTCGCATCCCATATCATGGCCGACCCCATGGACGATTCTTTGACCGAGGATATGTGGGCGTCGTTCGGGCCCGGGGGCCACGGCGCCCCCTTGTCTGACCGACCCAAGACGCCTCGGACACCAGCCACTCCGAAAACGCCTAAGACGCCTGCAAACCAGAACAGCACCTTCGATAGAGAGGCCTCGCTGCGGAAAGAGCTGGAGGGTGTGCGCAACATCAACGCCGCTATTGAAGGCATCATTAACACCCTCGACAAGGCCAAGGGCAACATGAATGTAGGCATTGCTGTGGGTTAACGTGCTCTAGCTCTTCGCTAACTTTACGCACGCAGACCGTCTCCGGCACCGTCTCGAATGCTTCAGCCCTTCTCAATACCTGGACCCGCATCCTCTCTCAAACCGAACACAACCAGCGACTAATCCTCAATCCCAATTGGCGCGGTGCAAGCCAGGACTTGGTAGAGATTGAGGCGGAGGCTCTCCAGAAGCAACAACAAGCTGAGAGGAGGGCGGCTGAAGAGGAGAGACGACGCGAGGCTGCTCGTCGGAAGCGCGAAGAGGAAGAGGAAGAACGACAGCGGCAGGCGGCTGTCAGCAGTGCGCCCCGCAGCCGAGGAATCTCTCGTGGACGTGTTCGGGGTACCAGCACGGCGTCCACTCGCGGTCATAGCTATTCGACCAGCACATCGAGGATCGGTAGGGGCGTGTCGAGTGTTCGTGGTGGATATCGAGGACGAGCTAGAGGTACAGAGTAGCTGGACGAGACTTTTTGTTTGTGCATGAGTACCGATACCCCCCAAAACGCATTACGCCAGTCGACCGAAGGCTAGCCTACTTCTTCTTGAAGAAATCGCTCATCTTCTTCATGCCCTTGGTGTTGACTTTCTCCAGAGCCTTGACTCCACGGCTCTGGTTTGCCTTTCTCTTCTTTTCCTCTTCCATTTTCCTCTTCTTCTCAGCACGCGCCTCCTCCTCTTCCTCATCAAGCATTCGCTTCCTCGAGTAGTCAGCCATGGATCTGGACGAAGCAGCTTCAGCATGGAGCTTCGCAAGTCGTGTCAGATAGTCATCGAGGGGCGTGAAGTCGACGCTGGCCGTCTCTTTGTCGGCCAAATGCTGTTTCAGAACTGCCGCCATGCCCGGTGCGACGTAGCTCGAACAAATGAAGCTGAATGCGACCTTCAGCCTTTGGAGACCGGTCACCTCATCTGATGCTTGTATGGCGCTGGTTACGGTCTCTTCGATGACTTCTCCACTGAGAATAGTAGCGGTAGTTGTAGCATTGGGTTGCTTGCTGTCGTTGGTCGATGGCTCGGACTCGGTTTGTTCGTTTTTCGGCGTCGCGTTTGGCCCGCCTGCCGCACTCTCGGAAACGGGGCCGGCCTCGGAAACGACAGCCTGTGATTTTTGGGCTTGAATGGGTGCCTCCAAAGCCTTCTTGACAAACTTTTCCTCCATGCTAGCCGGGAGACTCCTGTAACTCATAGCCTTGGCTTTTGACATGATCTCCTGCATGAGCTTCTTCTCGCTCAATCGGTACATCTTCTCGTTGCCAGCGTCAACAGTATCGCAAACGGCTTCCATCCTTGATTCGATGAGTGCTCGGGTCTTTGGGCATCGTAAAGTCTCAGCCATGTGGGAGGAGGACGAGGATACGGCGTCCAGGTAATCATCGCTGGATAAGAACAGACGCTTCGTCTCGATCGATTTCGCGTTCGCTGGGCCGAAGAGGCCAGGAAGAATGAGGAAGAGCGGATCGATTGGCGTTGCGACAAAAAGGTCGGCCCCATTCGTGACCTCAGCCTGGGCTTTCAGGCTGTTCTTCCCGGTAGATTCCTCCAACACACCCGCTGTCTCTATCATCCAAGTTCTCGGGGTAGTCTTGGGGGCCGCAACCTTGGTGAATTCATAAATGCCTGTCTCCGGGCAGAGGAGGTAGCGAGTAGGCTTCGAGTAGCGGGGATTGAGTAGGCAGACAATTCGGGCTTCCTTGGTCGCCTTGTTGGGTGTGATGAGCAGCTTCGGAGCACTCGACGACTCTTCAGGCAACGTGTATGTCGCCGCCAAAGGAGCGTTGGTCGTGTCAGATTTTGCCGCGGGTGCGGACTTCGTGGACCTTGTCCTGGCCATGACTGGTGAAGTAGACGGCTGTAGGGACTGCGTTGGGATAGATACACGACAAGGCCAGGAAAGATGCACTCCAAAAAGAACCAAGGCTGGATCGAGGGCAGGTGTTGGGGGTCGAGAAGCAGACAGCTAGGTAGTAAGTGTCGAGCGTGTGCGTTGTTCAGCATGAGAATGTCCCGGAACGTAAGACGGAGGTAGACACTCTGGTCGCAAGTTACACTGAACTCCAAGACGCGACGCGACGAGTTTAATTTAAAGTGGGAACGCGCCTGGCAGGGCTTATCGCGACGACAGCCAATGACAGCGCCTCAAGATCTGACACCACTCCACGTCAAACTCCTCTTCTGAGGTAGGTACCTACCTACTTACCTAAGGGCCCTGAGAGGTAAGGTAGTTTGCCCAGGCTTATCGTGTCGACGAGTGCGCATGCGATAGTTGATAACGATTGAGGCATTCCTACTGAAGCATCTGTACTAGGTACCATCTGCATAGGCAGCCCGAATCCCGACATTGCCCCTTTGACCGCCGCCCCCGATTCCTTACTCTGGCCCTCCTGTCCTTTGTCCAGGACATGCGACTGGTTGTTTGCTATTACCTACCTAGCACAGACCCAATCACCCAAGTCCCGCGCCCGAAACGAAGCTGAGCACGCCGGCCGGCGGGTCATGGGCCCTGTGGCGCTGAAGCTCCATCAAGTCTCCGTCCCAGGTAGGGCATGAAGACGACATCCACCGCATTCTTGTGATCACCGGGCAACATGCCGCCAGGTTTGTCGGCTCCAATTACTCTTGTATAACAGCACAATAACATGGTTGCAGCTGCCCCATCCGAAGAGCCCCAATGGCCGCCACGATCCCCCCACGAAGCCCTCATCAGCACACCAGGCGGTCGCGAGCGCCTAAGACGTCTGAATAACCGGGTTTCCCCCTCTCCCTCGCCACTCAAGAGGGGACGGTCTATGTCCGCCTTATCTTCCCGGTCGGCGGCCATGCTAGATGAGATGGATCAAGAGGAGGAGGAGGACGAAGAGACACTGCAGCTCAAGCTGCAAGAGATCCAAGCGAGGTTGAAGCTGAAAAGGCTGCAGAGCGCAAAGGAAAAGACAGCAGGAGCCCTGTCACCTCGGCGTAGAACGCCGCCACCACAACAAGCAAGACCAATATCCAGAAGCCTGGGATTAGGCGTGAGTCGAGCGGCTACACGGCCGGAGCCCCAGTTTGCGGTCGAGGTGCCTGTGTCGCCCGTCAGGAGGGTACAGCCTGCGCAACCACAAACGTCTCCAAGCCGCATACTTCTTGGGATCGATAAAGGGAGGAAAGCGAAGGACATCTCCCTGAAAAGAGCCCCAAGTGTGCTGCGCAGGAATCCAGATTCCCGGGATGGACAGCAACAATTTGGCGGCTATCTGCAGAGATCAAGAACACCAGGACCTCAGCCCACGGCCCAAGCCCCTCGACCGTTGAGCTTCAACGAGAGATTGGCTGCAGCCAGGACGACAGAAACGGACCGACAAGAACTAAGAGACAGGGTGCAAAGAGTTCGATCAAGTGCTTTCGAGATTGGACAGAAAGAAATTGATGAGTACAAGTCTAAGGCAGTCGATCTTCCAGAACAAGCCGACTTGCCACCGCAATTTTCGCGAGAAGAAATCCTCGGAAATCGGTTCAGGAACGACGATGAGCAGAGAAACCCCAACGCACTACTTGCACTGCCCGCTCCGCCACCGAAAGACGAAAACGACTCTCAAGGCCTCTACGAGCCACCACCAGAGTGGACGTTAGCTAAGAAGAAGCCGAAAAAAGTGGCTCCCGCTGATGTGCCAGAGGCAGAAGCATCGGCGTTCGAGCCATACTCAAGCTTTCACCTCTCCCAGCGCATCCTTCCACACCAGATCCTCACCAGGCACCTTTCCGGGAAGAAAATCTTCAAGTTACCGGACCTCTTGCGGAAAGTGAAGGCTCCCGACTTTCAACTTCCTGATATTGAACAAGATGTAGTCGTATTTGCCATTGTGGCCAAGAAGTCTGAACCACGCTCTCACAAGCCTCGACCAGACCAGAACGGGGCGAAACAGTCGGACAGAGGAAAGTACATGGTGATCACCTTGTGCGATCTGAAATGGGACCTGGAATTGTTTCTCTTTAACTCGGGATTCACTCGGTTCTGGAAAGTAACAGAAGGCACGGTGCTGGCCATTTTGAACCCGACCATCATGCCGCCGCCAGTCGGCCGAGAAGCTACAGGGCGATTTAGTTTGGTCATCAACTCTGACGCCGATACGATTATTGAAGTCGGAAAGGCCAGGGACCTGGGTTTCTGCAAGTCGATCAAGAAGGACGGAGAGTATTGTAACAGCTGGGTCAACAAGAAACGCACCGAATTTTGCGAGTTTCACACCAACGAGGCCATTACCAAGCAAAGAGCGACCCGTATGGAGGTCAACTCCATGGACTTCGGTGGCATTGGGAAGAGGTACAAGATGAAGTCTCACGATGTTCGAAACCCGGATGATATTGTGGCACGCGAAAAGAATGGCAAATACGACAGAGAGACGCACACCCACTGGTTCGCGACGAAATCAATGAGCTCGGCACAGTTGATCGACGGAGCCCAGGCACTCGCAGACCGGAGGGAAAAGGAGGAAGGGCTAAAGAAGCGAATGCTTCATCAGGAGCGGGAACGGGGAATCATGCAGCGCCTCAGCAAGATCGGCACCGGCGCCGGAAGGGAGTACATGAAGCAGAACGAACAAAGAGCCATTCCTGGCGCATCTTCCTCCGCCCCACAGGCCTCGGGTGCGTCGTCCAGCGCTCCCGATTCTCAGCGGCTTGGCGCCACGGCTTTGGGCTTGATGGCTCCTAGGAATAAGGAACTGGCCATCCACCTGAGCCCCGTCAAACGCAAAAGGCCACAAAGCGCACAGTCCAGCTCTTCGGTCGGCGCCCCAACATCAGGGACAAGTGGCGCGAAGAGTGGCTTTGGTTGGGGTGGAAACCTCAAGGATAAGCTGGCCAAGATGAAGGAGGGAGAGAAGTTGAGCAACGATAAGCCACCTGTGAGGAAGAAGACGCGATTCGTGACGGAGAAAGGCATTCGGGAAGCTGGAAGGGAGAGTTTGGGGATGGACCTGCCGCAGACGGTTTCTTTTGAAGATGACGATGACGATTTGGTTATTCTACGGTGAGCTTGGGTAGCATTTGGGTTGGGACTTGGTTTGGTGAATGGACGAGGCGATTTTGGTGTCAGGGAAAACGACTCCTGGACGGAGCCCGCTTTGAGCGGTCATGGATTCAGTTACGGTCTAACAGAAAATCAAAGAGCCAACGGCAGGTTTTGATGTCTCCAAGAGGATAGTCGTCATTACTAATCTCATATGGGGTAAAGGCCAACGGCGCTGAGAGCTGGTGAGGACGACCTGTATCATTAAATGAGACCGCACAAAGAAGAATCACATCGAGGGGGAGAAGCAACAGTAGTATCAATGTCAAGATTTGGATCCGGCCACGTAACTCGGCGGTCTAGTCTCTTGACGCTTTCCCCAGTCTGACTCCACGTCACCCAGAGTCAAGACCAACGTCTTCCCCTGACTGAAGAAATCGTGGCCGATCCAGCTGTTGTTCTACGGCTGGCCGTCCACGCTGGCGCTCTGCACGAAAACGTTCCTGTACTCAGCGTCAAACCCCACCGCTTTGACCGTGGCTGTCTTTCCTGTGGTTGGGCTCTTGAAGCTGACCTCCTCGAAGAAGGGCGGCGTGATGAGGTACACGTCCTGTCCTGCAACGGGGAATAGGCCCACGGTAGAGAAAGCAAGGAAGGCCCCCATAGCACCTGAGTCGTCGTTACCAGGCAGGCCTCCGCGGGTGGAGTTGAAAGCCGAAGGGATGTACTGGTGAATGCGTTGTGCCGAGAGGCCTGGACGACCGGCGTAATGGTAGAGATACACGGTCAGGAAGACGGGTTCGTTGGAGATATCCGCGAGGGGTGACGCATGGAAGTAGTTCAGTCGGCGGACGAAAGCGTCGTCCCCGCCCATGAGGTCGATGAGGGTTGACGCTGCGTGAGGAACGATGCTACCACGAAGTAATCTGAGCCCCAAGAAACTTTCCCCCAGACAGCTTACAATTGGTACTGCCAGATGCTCGCCTCAAAAGTCTCGCTCGGGTTGGTCGTCAAAGAACAAAATCCGGCCAAGGTCGAGCAAGCTATTGGGTCCTGATAGCCCCAAGTCCCATTCATGTATTTCGGCTGGAAGAAACCAGTGAATTTGGTATCGGTCATGTTGATTAGAGACTTTTGGTCCGATTTCCATATGTTCTGCCAGTTCATACTGCTCGTCATGTACTTGTCGTGGAGCCCTCCGTCACCCAACCCCTTCGCCAGCGTCGCCAGGCAGTAGTCGTTGTAAGAGTACTCCAAGTCCTCGAGACGCTCCTGGAGTTCGTCCCGAAGCCGATGGGATCGAAGTCAAGGTAGGGGATATAGCCAAGTTTCTTCCAGCTGGCCAGCCCGCCACGGCCCTGGTATGACCACTCTAGCGGTTCGTCCTCGGCATTCTTTTTGATTGCCTCGATGGCCAGCTTCCAGTCTATCGAGGTCAAGTTCTTGACGAAAGCGTCAACCAGGACCACGTCGGCATTCGAGCCGCCCTGTGTCCAGCCCTTGCAGAGGGACATACGGCAGTCTGGGAGCCAGCCTTCGTGCTTATAGATGTCGAGGAGAGTTCACCATCTGCGACTGGGCCGCCGGGTCGATGACGGTTAGTAAGGGATGCTGCGCACGGAAACTATCCCATATACTATATTATTGTCAGAACCGAAAATTGAAGAGAGGCTGAGCTACTTACCAGTAGTAGGAATCAAAATAAGGGACGCCGCTATCCCAAAATGGATTCTCGCCGGTGTAATTCTGAGGCGATATCATATTACGAAACAGCCCGCTCCAGAAACTCTTTTGCAGATCCTCAGTCGCACCACCTGGATTGACAGATACGGGGCTCAACTTTTGCCTTCATGCATCCTTGGCCGCGCTGACGAGCGAGTCAAAATTGCGTACCAGATCTGGGATCTCTTTCTCCGCGTTCGAGCATGCCTGGGCGCTGCTCTTGAACGAGACACCCATTCTGGCGGTGACGGTGTTGTCGGCCAGTTCCTTGAATCTAACGAACCCCCCTCCCTCCAGATAGAACAGATTGAAGCCTCTCGTGATGAAAAGCTCTTTCGGCTCGTTCCCGGCGCGGTTGTTAACCCAAACGCCCGTATCAAACACACTGGCCCCAAAGAAGTCGACGTAGTAATAAAGCACATACGACCCGGCGCCAAAGCTGGGGAGGAACGTCCCGTTCCCCGTCATCCGCCCCGTCGGGGTGTCAACCCTCAGGGATGCATTCTGCCTACTGGCCCAAAGGTCCGTCAGGTCCAGCATGACAAGGGGATGTTCGTTCCCACTTTGGAACTTGAATCTCAGCAGAGCCGCATGCTCCGAGACCGCCATATCCGCCTTTACCCCGGAAGACAGCTCCACGGCGAACTAGCCCGGCTCGGCAATGGTCTTGTCAACATCGTACCTGATGGCGCGGTCGCCGATCCGGAAGCGGCAGTTGTTGAGCTCGTCGCCGGGGCAGACCTGAGGGAACAGCGGGAAGTTGCCCAAGCTGGGGTTGCCGCCGGTACCGCTGTCGTGGACGATGCTAAAGCCGGTGATGTTGCTGCCATCGGTTGCGAAGCCTCCGGTTCTTTCGCCGTCAACGTCAGCTACGGCTTTGGCGAGGCCGTATGGGAGGGTCGCACCAGCGAAGACATTACCGCCGCGTTGAGAGCCGATGAGGGGATCTACGAACCTAAGGGGTCAAAGGGCTGGCATGAAGCTTTTATTATGGGTGAAATAAGGCATAGTGGGAGAAGATGCTTCTTGGCGCGATCTCTGACGAAGGGGATTCCAGACGAAATGAGACTCGGCGACAGGAGCGACTACACGGGACTGGTGAGACGGCTTGGATATTTCAACATGGTCTGCTATTCTTTGAAATCAACTAAAGCTAAAGAGATCACCCGAGAGAAGGTACTGGGAGCAGAGAGCTTCCGGAAACTCAGAAGGAAACTCTGATGCACTGCTCAACCCCGCGTCGACTCCATTGGGCGTGGCAGGACGAGGTAGCACTACACTACTTTACTCTGACGATCACTGACCTGATGACCTAAAATTTTCCCAAGAGCGAAGTATCTTCGTCGATCACTGCAGCTGGTTATGTTGTGCCGCGCACGTAGGTTCGCAGCTCGTAATTTTGGGCCGGATCTCTGCAGCATCATGAACGTCCATGAGTGCTGAGGAGCAGAGACAGCTTCATCACATTGTTAGTGTTTCCTTAGAGCCTAGCAGGGGTGTGTATGTGCCGTTATACCCAGGTATCCGTAGTCCTACACAAACACCCTAATAGGCCCCGACACATTAGACATTAAGGGTAAGAGAGCGACCTAATAGTACCTAGAAAGGTACATCAGTGTCTACATAGCCAACGAGGAATCTCTTTCCAGGCCAACTGGGAATTTCTTCGTGCCTCTTGGCCCAAAGAACTCAAACATGGAAATCAATTCAGGTGCACGTGTTCGTCCAAGCTTTGCGATCAATCAGCACGCTCTGAACCTGTGTTCCGGGTTATGAAGGCCTCCTCAGGAGTGCGCCCGAAACACACCATGCTCCAGCTTGACCCCGGAAAATTGGCCGGGGCCCGGGAGAAGGACACCTAGAGCTTTGGCATTTCTTCACATTCGTTCCTTATTTCCATCTCAGGCGCGCCTGCAATCGACAACTTCGTCTTTGTCTCTCGTCGTACCGTATCAAGTAATTGGTGGGATTGAACTGCGCAATGCTGGACATCTATCAGCTCAACCTCGCCGGCCTGCTCCTGGCCTGTGGCATCCTCTTCGCCTCTAACAGCCAGGCCAAAGATGAGCCCGTCGAGCGGTTCGAGAAAAAGAACATAAAACGGCAAGAAAATCATGGAAATCAAAAGGCCACCCAATGGGCATTCTATGTCGTTTATGCCCTCGTCATGGGATCCGACTGGCTTCAGGTAGGCTCCCAAGACCTCCGCATCAGCAACCCAGGCAATCTCACTGACGCCCGCCCACAGGGCCCGTTTCTCTACTCGCTTTACAAAAACGAGCATGGCATCTCTCCGGACCTCGTTCCCACCCTGTTCACCACGGGCTTTGTCTCGGGCGCTGTTGCCGGCTACTTCATCGGCTCCTTGGCTGATCGCCACGGCCGCAAGGCGAGCTGCCTCTTCTTCTGTGCCGCCTATGCTCTATCATGCCTGCTCACCACCACGCCGAGCCTACCCTTGCTCTTTGTCGGTCGCGTGCTCGGAGGTCTAGGGACGAGTCTGCTGTTCAGCGTCTTCGAGAGCTGGATGGTCACCGACTTCCACGCCCGCCGACTCGGCGAGAAGGGTCTGGACCTATCACGTACCTTTGGATTTATGAGTACCGTGAACAGCATCGTTGCCATTGTGAGCGGAGTCGCTAGCGAGTGGCTCGTCTCCGTGACGGGGACCCGCAAGTCACCTTTCCTTGCGAGCATCGGATTGCTGGTGCTTGCTGCCGGCGTGATCGCAAGCCAATGGGTACGGGATCACCTTCGCCACGAGTCCTGCGACATAGATATGCTAACGCTTGTTCGAACAGGACGAAAACTACGGCTCCGCGGGCCAGACCTCCTCATCCGAGGCTTCGATAGGCAAGAAGTCCAGCCTCTGGACCGCGATGACCGACAAGCGCGTTCTCACCATCGGGCTTGCATCAACCATGTTCGAGGGTTCCATGTACCTCTTCGTCGTCCTCTGGAGCCCCGTCCTCGTCGCTGCGTCCTCGTCTCCAGACACGCTCCCCTACGGCATTATTTTCGCTGCTTTCATGGCTTCTACCCTCCTCGCCTCTCTCCTCTACTCGCGTCTAAACGCAATGGTGTCCACTCCCTCCCGACTGCTATTCGCAGTTTTGTTCGCGGCCAACGCCGTCTTCTTCGCCCTCGGCAGTGGCCCGCGACGCGAACAGGTTACGTTCTGGCTCTTCTGTCTCTTTGAGGCCTGCGTCGGTCTCTACTTCCCCTCCATGGGCTACCTCAAAGGCAAGGTTGTCGAAGACGGTGTTCGTGCTCAGGTATACGGCGTCTTGAGGATTCCACTGAACATGTTCGTCGTCTTGAGTCTGATGATCACGGGCGACGGAGAGGCGTATGGCAATGTCTTCCTCGCGTGTGGCATGTTGCTCCAGGCGAGTTGCGGTGCCTTGTGGCTCATGGGAGGACAGGACGTCTAGAGAAGCTGCTATCGGTGTGTGAGATGCACGCGGAAAGAAATGGATATTTCCCTTGTCTGTGATCCAAGTAGACTGGCTTGACTCCGTGATTCGCAACCACCTTCCCGGCGTGGAACGACGATGTCTTCACCGACTGAATGACGTTGGCTTAAGCGCCCTTGGGTCACGTCGCAACCCATCGGGCCGTTTTCAAGCTCTCTCGCTCGCCTTGGTGCCGGGTCTCGTCGTAGCGGGGCCAAGATGTGACTGACAGCCCGTACGACGTTGCGCATGTGGCGAGCATCTGGTCTCTGGAACCGAGCGATAACTGTGTGTCAACAACACAAAGATGGCGACTCATGATAAACCAACTACCATACATCTGATAGGTAGAGCAATCACAGTTCAGTTGTGTCTTGGTCTCAAACTTGACAGGCTGTCTTTGTACAACATGTTATCTACTATCGTTCCGCCTCACTATGGGAGTTGCCCCAGCCCACTTGACATTCAAGAAACACTCGGGAATGCAGCCCTGCCGAGTGAGGTGCACAGATCCGGTGAGCAGACACACGCAATCAACCAATTGGAGCAACCTTAGACAGGTTCTTCCTAGGGACGCATGTTCAAAGGTCGCGCCTTTGTAGATTGGCTGCGCGTCCTCCCAATTGTCGGCAGCTCATTGAGCGAGGAAGGCTGGATCACCTCAACGTCCTCCACCTCGATCCTCAAGCTTGGAACGCGATCCAGTGGCATTGTAGTCCCGTCCATCTGTACGAACATCGTCAGCCACGCAACCAGCTCGATAGGGTTTACTCACCTTTTGGACGACGACCTCCAACCCCTCGTGAATAGACTCCAATACTCCCTCGGCCGCAAAATTCCCAGTCCCACCTGCCTCAGTCCGGATTCTCAAAGGAACCTCGTCGTAGCTCTTACCTTGCGTGGGCATATCCAACAACGTGAAAGTTCCTGCCAGGCTCCCCCTCATCCACAGCTGCACCTGGCACGGCAGCTCCAGATCGCCTCTCTCAACCTCGACTTTGGCAAAGTACTCCCTCCGCGAAGCAGCCTGCCGACTCTTGAATCCTCTTAAGAACGATGCATCTTGTGGGCCGTACATGATGTTTACCGACCTGCTGACCTCCATCTTCGTCTCTCCCGGCGCCTGGTCCCAGAACCGGATGGGCGCGTACGTGTACCCCCAGTCCCTGACGTGGGCAACCGATTCGCTCGTGAGAGGCTGCCCTCCCGTACCCATGAAGGGGTACATGGGCGATTGAGGCGTGACAAGTGTCCCCGGAGGCGTGGCAAACATCTCGTTCGACGGGTACGCGAAGTGCATCGTCGCGTTCTCAAAGTGCAAGGCCTGCCAGTAGGCGATGAGGCGGTCTACGTTGCAGTGGTGAAGCCAGCTGGAAGGAAGTCAGAATCGGACGGTTTTCAGACTCAGCCATAGAGGAGTTTGGACCAACAATAGGGGCTCAAAGGCGGAAAGCGAGAGATAGAGGAGATCTTGCCCGCAGGCCGCTCCGACGTGGACTTCGCCATGGGGGCTTTCGAAGTTGGCTCCTTCTGACTGCGCCGATATCATCTCGTCGAAGCTTTCTGCTTTCAAAAACACGTTGTACTGTTCAATGTCAGCCAGAAATTAAAGTTGTTCTTTGTTCTCCGCCTAGACGCAGACGACTGGCCTCCGGGGATTTGTCTCGACTCACCACTTTCTCCTTCAAGTTGTAGCCAGCGAGATTGGCATTGGCCGTTTCGGGATAGCTCTGCCCTTCGTCCACGCATCGCTTTGTCTGGTTCGTCCCGCTAAACTTACCAAACTTTCCTTCGAGTGCAGACCTTGGATACTTGAAGGCGAAGAGCGGATTTTGCACAGATACTGGTCGAAGAGTGCCGTTCACCGGCTTGTTGATGGTGACTTCCGACATCGTCGTGACCGGGGGCACATTCGAGTCCGAAGCCCAGTCCCAGTATGCTATTCTAAGACTCTCAGCAGCCTCTACGTATCGTTTTCTCAAGGACGCAGGATAGTTATTCGCTATGCGAGTCGCTTGCTGAACCAGGGTTTGCTAGAGTATCCGAGTCAACTCTGTCGAGCTCTGGATCGGGGTCCGTGAAATGGTTGCACAAACCTCGAAGAGCGACAGGTAGCCGCGGTGCCAAGTCCCAAACAGCATTTGCTATCACGTTTTCAACAACGGCTTGTCACATGGGGGTTGGGGTGGTTTCAACGTACGTTATGCGGGCAGTACCCAGCTTCAGCCCCTGACTGAGGCCCGCCGCCGGACCATGCTATGTGCGGCTCTCCATGTATGCCTAACGGTGTCAGTAGACTGGCATTATCATGGAGATGCACCTTGATCGGCTCACCGGCAATCTGAAAGAATGAAAGCGGATCTGTTTCGTTCGCATCGTACATCGCTTTCAGTGCTCCAACGTAAAGGTCCCTAAATATGCATCATCAGCATACGTAGCATCTTCTCCGACAGACTAGAGCCAATATTACTTACCACTGCGGTCCTCGTTCTTGGTATATGGAATTGATGTTTCTCCGGATTGGCACTTCGCCTGTCTTCGTATTGATTCCCGACCTAGCTCCAACAACAGGCTGGTCCTGCCTGGCGCGAGTCCCCGGGACAATCGCGAGGAGCCCAAGGGCAAGAATCAATGAGGTAGTCCTCATCCTAAGTTCACCGTAGAACATAGATTAATGGCCAGGAAGAACTCGTATTTGGCACAATAAGGATTCTAAAAGCTTCAAAATGGGGATCACCAACTGATATATCCGCTCCAGTTCAGACAAGCACCACTCAGTGTTGCAATGCCACAAACAATTCTTTCGGATCCCTTCCACTCCCGCTGTCACCAACCTTGTGGAAACCTGCGCAAATCATAATTTCAGCCTTGTGTTTTCTTTCTATCTTCGGAACCGACTAGTGCTGTTGCTCGACGTTGTGACGAAGCTTTGCATGCCTTGTTCGTTGGGGTGAGAGCCACGACGATCGGCCCTGCCAAGCATATCCAGTTCCAGGGACCGTGGAGTGATTATCTAATAAAGCTTGACTTAAATAGCAACAAGAACGAAGTTGTGTAGCCATGTGAGATTGCCCCTGCAGATTTTATGTGGATTCGACGCCTGGGAACAGCGAAGAGGCCTCATGTCGACGAGCCGGAGACGTCTACCAGGCCGAAGGTGCCACTGGCATTCAGGCACGCAACGGAAGGCTGCATGCATTACACGAGCTGGATAACTGCGTGAAGTGGTGCGAAAAAGACACACGAGCGGTCAGATGCTGGATTGTTTTGTGATCCCCTCCGACCAGCTGGTCCGTAGCATAGGCAACCCATAT
>WIGM01000159.1:0-27745 GCA_014235935.1 Colletotrichum musicola
TCGTCGCGTATCATGTCTCGTGTGCGAGGTGATTCGGGGTTAGCGAAGCGGTGGTAACTATAGTTCGTCAGCAAAGTAGTTCGCGGACAGAGTCAGACTTTGGAAGGGCAGTGTCACAATCTGACCTCATTTGTTCCCTCTCCTCGACAACCCACTAGGGCGGTTTAGATGCGAATTTCTTAGCAACCACCGGACGCCACTTTTCCCACACGATGACGGCCGGCCTGGCAAGATCTGTGATGACCTGCTTGACGGGGATGGTAGGCGCAACGGTAAATACGAGCGAAGTGTCGTCGACTTCGATGAAGCCTCTAACCCCGTCAAGTATCTTGAATCCACGACTTTGAAGGTATTCTGTGCACTGCTGAGAATATAGGGGATCTTGAGCGTAGCATTGGACATCCTGGCCACTCCGCTGCGCCAAAACCCTTGCCATCGTCAAGGCAGCCGCGTGCTGAAAGAAAGATCGTCTTTGCCCATGACACAACTCCCCCAGGCCGAAGCACATGATCTTGGTCACGCTCTCGGGGATTGGCATTTTCCAAAACCTGTCTTCTAGGGAGTGGCACTCGGGGCCGGCAAGCCACTTATCTTCGTCCTCTTTGAATTTCTTTTTGACAGCGTCCAAGTCAAGCGGCCCAGATTTGTCTGAGCTGCGGTGAAGCACTTCAAGCGGACAGTAGGCTGGCCACAGCGGTGGGTTCTGTGCGCGTTCCAGCCATATTTCGTGTGATTCTTGAAGGAGCGTCTGAATAGTCTTGAACGAGATCGCCACTTCACAAGTGCTGTTTGAAGTCCTTTAGTATCAGCGTGTGCGCTCTGTGAGCTTGACTTGATCCAAGACTTACGAAATTCCGTCCCCTAATCCACTGGGCACAACACGATGTTTCCCGTCAATGCCGGCCAATATGAGTTCCTTTGGCTTTTTGGCTAGCTGTGCCTCAGCATCCGCCAGCTGATCTTTGGTGAACAGGGGAGCACCAGTCTTGTACATCTCCCAGATCTGCCTGCCAACCTTGGGGCTGCCTCTCGCTTGCCTGTTAAGCGCCGTTTTTTGTGACGACATATCTTTAACTGCGGACTGATCCTTTCCAAAGTGGATTAAACTTGAGATGAAGAGGGATGTTGGTAGTAGTGCTTGATATATCTACTGTCGCTCGTATGAACCGTGGCCTCTGGATGCCGAGTTTTTGTACGCTCCGCACGATGTCTGAAATCAGTTTTGGTAGCATAAAAGCTCTCCAAGGAGTTAGAATGATGATGCTTGTCGCTGCAGCGAACCGACGATGCTCTGAAGATGCTTCTGTTGAGATTCTTGTTTTCCTCGTCCGTGTTTCAGGAAGGCAGATAGGCTTGCTTGCCGCGACGACTTTGAGCCCAGGAGACCCACATCATTTGAGTCCTGCTGTGCTTTCCTCTTTTGGGCCGGGCGCATCATCCCACAGATGCAGTTGCGATGCATGCAGTCGCGGTAGAGGTTGCCCCCCAGCCCACGATGACCTGTCATATGTTGGTTGGGAAGGAAGCTCAGGGAGACGTCGGCCGGGGCGAACTGCAGTTACAACAAAAGACTTGGCCGAAAGTGCGATACTCATTTCCACACGAGAGAGAGAGAATCTTATCAAAATGGGCAGGTACTTGAAATTGCCGGCCCTCGTGGGACTTGTATTGGTCAAAGACGGTATGTTCGCTATTAGTTTCCAGCCAATAGTCCCGTACTTGCCACTGGTGGCATATTGTATCAACTGCAACTGCCTGGCTGTATCTGTTGCAGGTCCAACAGTTGAGTACAAGAACGGGTTCGACTTACCTCAGACAATCGGAGGTGGTGGTCGGAAACATCATGTGACGAGGGACGCCTTCCCCACGTCTGATTGAAGCCAATCCTGGGGTTGTCATCTGGTATCCGTCCTGCCGCCGTTTGCCGCATGTCATTCGTTCAGGCCCCCTTGCCCCCCCCAGATCCTGGCGGCTTAGCGTCATTCCCGCCCGAAACCAGCCACTCACAGGCCTTTCGGCTTTGTCGCTCCGCCGGGGGGGAGGCAACAGCCCGAGCACCCAGCGCCCAGCACCTTACCTTTCCCCAAGTTATCCACCGGTTCGGGTGTTCTGGAGACTGGCAGTGCCTCGGAACTCCACTGTGGCCGGCATTCACATGTCGTAATCGATCACGAGCCAGCGTGGAGGGCGTCCCAAGTCCAAGTCCAAGCCCAATCCTCCTCAAAACAACCACCCGACTCAGGCTGCCATTGCGACCACATACTTAGCCCCGCTCGGAGAGCGACCGCAACACTTCTATTTTTGCAAGGCTGGGACTTGGACAGTCCGTCGGTGAAACGATATTGACAACAAAACCACATCCCCAATCGCGTCGCATCTCCCTTCTGCGTCCTCGTCCTCCACATCAGAGCACTTCGCTACAACTTACTCTCCAGCTCCGTCGAGTCCACCCACTCGGTGATGGCTGCGCATTCGTAGCAACATTTCACCCATTCGCGGCGAGCCTGCGCGACTCCGTCCCTCTCCAGAATCATACTACCGACAACGATCCGTAATCACCGTCATCTACCGCCGCAATGACTGTACAATCGACCCTCCGGCAGTCCGCTGCCGAAGAAGCCATCACCGCCTTCATCGACAAGTACTCGACCCTCATTCGCACCCGCCTCCGAAATACATCCCGCACGACCCGCCTGCTTGCGACCCTCGCACTCGCCACCTCCATCGTCCTCGGCGCCGCGGGCGGCAGGCGATGGTGGAGGCGGAGGCGCGAGGAGAGGGAGCAGGGCCGTAAGCTCGTCCGCACCAACTCGTGGCTGCACAACAAGGACGGCTCGCGCACGATATACGTTCCGTATAAGGATGGCACCTCCAAGGTCGTCATTCAGACGACCAAGCCTTTGACCTTTGAAGCCCATCGCCGCTTGTTCCTGAACCCCCCGAGGGTATCCGGGCTCGGCGATGGCACAGTGCCATCCGCGCAGACGAAGCCCGGTCTGAACCTGGCCTTCCTGCATCAGTTCCTCAGCTTGATGAGCATCATGATTCCGAGGTGGTCGAGCAAAGAGGCCGGCCTGCTCGTCAGCCACGGTGTATTCCTGATGCTCCGGACTTATTTGTCGCTCGTCGTCGCCCGCCTTGACGGCGAGATTGTGAGGGATCTAGTGGCCGGACAAGGAAAGAACTTCCTCTGGGGATTGGTCAAGGTGAATTCTCCGCACTGCCCGTTCTGTTCGAATCCTTACTAATCGGACCATCATCAGTGGTGTGGCCTCGGTGGATTTGCCTCGTATACAAACGCAATGATCAAGTTCCTCGAGTCCAAGGTATCGATCGCGTTCCGAACCCGACTCACTCGATACATCCACGATCTCTATCTCAACGATAGCCTAAACTACTATAAACTATCAAACCTAGACGGTGGCGTCGGGCAAGGAGCAGATCAGTTCATCACACAAGACCTCACGTTGTTCTGCGCCGCCGCGGCGAACCTGTATTCGTCGCTCGGCAAGCCGTTCGTCGATCTCTGTGTTTTCAACTACCAGCTTTTCCGCTCGCTTGGACCGCTGGCACTTACCGGTTTGCTTAGCAACTATTTCTTGACCGCAAGCATCCTGCGCAGGCTGTCACCCCCCTTCGGAAAGCTCAAGGCTGTGGAAGGTCGCAAGGAGGGAGACTTCAGAAGTCTGCATGCGCGACTGATCGCCAATGCCGAGGAGATTGCCTTCTACGGAGGTGCCGATATGGAGAAGCAGTTCCTTAACAGGGAATTCAAATCCCTGAAGAACTGGATGGAGGGGATCTACATGCTCAAGATCCGCTACAACATGCTCGAGGACTTCATTCTCAAATACAGCTGGAGCGCCTACGGCTACTTGCTGTCCTCGCTGCCAGTCTTCCTTCCCGCGTGGGGTGGTCTTGGCGGTGCTGCAGAGCTTGCCGAGACTGCTGCCAAGGGAAGCAGAGAGCGCGGCCGTATGAAGGAGTTCATCACCAATAAGCGTCTCATGCTTTCGCTTGCGGATGCTGGTGGTAGGATGATGTACTCCATCAAGGACCTCTCGGAGCTTGCCGGTTACACCAGCCGGGTCTACACTTTAATCTCTACGCTTCACCGAGTCCACGCCAACGCGTACTACTTGCGCGGACAGCCGAGCGAGCTGCACTCGCTCTCTGACGTGCAGGGTACGATCCAGAAAGGGTTCGATGGCGTGCGTTTCGAGAACGTCCCGATTGTTGCCCCGGCTTTGTGGCCTAACGGTGGTGAGGAGTTGATGGAGTCGCTTTCCATGGTCGTGAGAAGAGGAGAGCACCTTTTGGTGAGTGTCAATTTTCACGTAAGCTAAACCCTGGGCTAACGCTCTCCACAGATCTCTGGACCCAATGGCGTTGGTAAGACGGCCATTGCACGCGTTCTCGCAGGACTCTGGCCAGTATACCGAGGCCTGGTCAGCAGACCAAAGGACATCGGCCAGGACGGCATCATGTTCTTGCCGCAAAGGCCGTATCTCAGTATCGGCACCCTTCGTGACCAGATCATTTATCCTGACGGTCACCATGACATGCGCGAGAAGAGAAAGTCCGAAGATGACCTAAAGCGAATTCTGGAAGAGGCCCGTCTTGGATACCTGCCTGACCGTGAAGGCGGCTGGGACACTCGTAAGGAGTGGAAAGATGTTCTCAGCGGTGGCGAGAAACAGAGAATGGGCTTCGCTCGCGTGCTTTACCATGAGCCCCAATACGCGATTGTTGACGAGGGTACCAGCGCCGTGTCGCAGGACGTCGAGGGTCTTCTCTATGAAACATGCAAGGAGAAGGGCATCAGTGAGTCGGGTCCTTGCCAACTAAGACGCAAATTACTAACAGATACCAGCGCTGATTACCATTTCCACGCGTGCCTCTCTGAAGAAATATCACACATACAACCTCATCCTCGGCATGGGGGAGCGTGGTGACGAGTGGGAATTCGAGAGAATCGGAACGGAAAGGGAGAAGATGCAGGTCGAGAAGGAGCTTCAGGACCTCCGCGAGCGTCTCGAGCAGGTGGAAACGTGGAAGACAAGACGGCAGGAGATCGAGGAGGAGCTTTCGCGCGTGTGGGTTGCCGGTGGCGACACTTTGGACCCTCCGTCGTATGCCGAGAGCGAGAGCGATAGCTTGAAGAGCAAGGGCAAGGAAGTGGAGGTGCAAGGAGATGCTTAGAGCGGAATGGCTGTCATGATGCTATTATTGTATAATTGCAGATACAACCGGATGTTGGAAAGGGGGCATGGTTTGCATGTTAGAGAACGAAGGGTATCAGCGCCCAGCAATCTGTTCATAGATTCCGCGATGTCAGTGGCTTGAACACCAATACACATTGTGCTTACACGACCCCCCTCCAACAACGCACGGGTTATCGACTGTCTGGTAGATCGCTATTTCGGATACCCGGATGATGGTCACCACTGACAGCCCCCACGACGAGTTCGCTTTCCCGTTGTGGCGAGCCCCTGAGCCACACTTTCAACTACCTGCCTTACTTGTCTCGGGAGGATAAGCCTCAACATGGAAACATCCGACATCTCCTCTACCGCTGTCAAGGCTCACTGCAACAACTCCCGAGGTTGGTCTTCTCAGAGGCTCACTGTGCCCCCACTGCTCTAGTCTCCGAGGCGTCTGTACCTCGTCACTCTTCCCTGGAATCGGTTAGATGTGTCTCACTCTAACCACAACCGGCCAATGACGGTCCCGGCTAGACCACCACTATCACCTGGACTATTTGCTGAGCCGCTGCAGCTTCAACTTCTGGCAGCATTCCTCGGATGTTGACTCCAGATTATTATTATTTTTCATTGTTCTCATGCGCGAATCGCCCTCACCTCGCGGCACTGATCCGCGTGAATAAGTGCTCTAATGCTCGCGATCTTCTTTCCGACCGGGCCCGGTGCTAGCGTGGGGCCGATGACGGCCGGGCTGGATACCCTGCCTTGGCGTGCCATTACCGACAGACGGGCAAATGATGATCATCCACAATGGCCCCTGCTGCGGGATGCCAGCCTGGGTCTGTGATGATACCGAAGGTTCTCTCTTCTCCTGTCGGCCGAGAGGGAAAGCGTCCAGACCCCAGCTCAATGCGTTCCGGATGTTGATCGGACAGGCCATGTCCGCACGCCCTGCATATCCAACACTCAGCCTCCAGCTCCGCCATCTGGAGACCAGCCATGAGCCGTCCTGTAAAGTTCTGGGCCGAGTTCGTTCGCTCGCTTCTCGGCCGCGCACAACTCTAAACCGAGATTGGAGGCTGCGGCGGCAAAAGACGAAGGTCGTGGAATGATATGCTGAGCACTTGGGAACCCTGAAACGTCTCGATCTTTGCTTTCACCGTTTCTCCTCACTCCTTCTTTGTCCACCGAGATCGGTCGATCACTGCCCCATAAACCACCCGCTCCTCCTTTGTTCCTACTCGGCACCGGCTGAGTCGTCAGCACATGGTCGAAGGAGAAAGGAAACGCTGCTGCAGCACTTCGTTTGGGGTCGTGTCCCGGCCGATTCCCCCGTCCAGGGTATTATATCAAGTTTCCTTACTCCTTGTCTGGGAAATCGTCGATCCGCGTTTCTGGACTCGGAGCCACTCCCAGAAACCCGGTTACCAGTCATCCGCAAACGTATTTGTTGGCTTGTCTACCTACAGCATCGAGAGTCTGTGGGTTCATTACACTCATTCATACCTTGCCGCTGCGGCTCATTGTCCCATCTCTATGCCCAGCTTGCAACACCGCGCCTTTGACGCCATCATATACAAACAGCGAAATTTGAGATAGCAGTGACGACATTCAAATTTCCCGCCATCTCTGCTGGCAACGTTTGATATAACTCAAACAGCTCCGGTTCCAAGCAGTGCAACATCACACCACAGGAAAGAGCTGTAACACTGGTATCACCTCGCGCCTTTGTCTGTCACAATGCCCAAGTCTCCCTCCTCGACGACCAACCGTGTCTCGTTGATGACGGTAGGCCGCATGCCCGTCATCGCCGAGGATGACTCCCTCCCGTCAGTCGCACATCCCTCCACGGCGCCTCTGCCCCCTTCCCCGCCGAACCGCAATTCCAAGACACGAACGTACGGCCGCTCACCTGTGCCGAGGGCCGTGTACCCGCACCCTTCGTATCCTCCGCCGGCGTACTCACGCAGCTCCTCTCGGGATAGTTCCCTCAGCACCGTCAGCACGCGCAGTCTCTGGAGTGGAAGCGCGGGGACCAGCGTCGCCGGAAGCAATCCAGGCTCGGGGACGTCAACCCCCAGGAGCTCTTACAAGAGTCGGTCGAGGCTATTACCTATCACAACGCCTGTCGGACCGTCACCGGATGACGATAAGATCAAAGAGGATGCGAAGACTGCCCGGAGGAAGAGGTGGTTTCGCACGATGATCGTAGTTGCTTTCTGCATCAGTCTCATCGTGGGACTGTCGGTAGGGCTGACAGTCGGCATGCGGAAGCAAAAGTACGTCTCCTCTTTTTAATAACCTAACACTGACGACTGACAACTCTCAGCGCCGCGTCTTCAACACCAGAAGCCCCTGTCCCGACGGGGCTCTTCCCAGCAGGCTCCTTTGCCTTCAACACCGCTCTTACCAACGCGGACACGAACTGCACCTCGAACCCGTCAACGTGGCGCTGCTTCCCTTACCAGACCTACTCGCAGACGTCGGCCGCAGGCGGGAGCGACACCAACGCCTCTCTCGCAGTTTTCTTCTGGACCGTCACGGCCAGGAACTCGTACCAGTACGAGATCTCGTCCTCGTCCAACCCCTTCGCCCCGCAGTTCACCAACGTGACCATGACGCTGCTCGACGGCAACTCGTACGACGAGCGGCTGGTCTTCAACTTCTCGCTGCCCAAGATGGTCGCCGCGTCCGGGGACATCTCGTCCAGCGACAGGGCTGCGACGTGCGTGTTCGACGACACGGCGTTCCGGGCGACGCTGTGGACGAGGCGCAAGGGCGACACCGCCATCGGCGCCGCCGACGGCAACGCGACGGTGGTCACGAGCGGGAGCAAGTGGGCGGATTGGCCTGGCGAGGTGGAGGTCGTCCAGATCAAGACGGGTGGGCCGCAGTGCAAGGACTCCGATGGGAACGTGATTAATATTGCGGCCGGCCGCGGACAGTGTACATGCCGGTATGCCAACTTTGGGCTCGAAGGACAATGATGAACCGGGATTTCGGAGGTTTAGTACGAAGTTGCATCTGCAAGGAGCCTACGGTCACGCGAGTTCAAAGGGACGGTTTCAGCCTGTGAGGGTGTGGACCTCGATAGCATCAGCGATTTCACATAGAGTTTGCACAAGATACCCAGAATTTGAAGCCATAAACGATGTTTCGAAACCAATAACTCCGAAATGGCACACGCTCCCACAATGGTATCAAGGGGTGGGCCACAACTGTCTAATTCGTCCATCAACCCTCCCTCTCCTTTTGAAAGAAACAGGACGCCCACCAGACCAGAACGCCAACCCCTTGCTTCGAGACCTGGTCTAAGTATCCGCCCGTGTGAATTTTGAACGCCGCCTTTGAAGTCTTTTACGAGACAAGCGAGGCAGTTCCGCAGGGAGCGGGCCAGCCCACGCGCCTCCATTGTCGACACCTCGTCACCCATGACCGTTCGCATCCACCGTGCCGGGACCTAGCAGCTACATCTTCCAGTCTCTTCATTGAGCATCGTGAATTTGTACATTATCGTCGCCATTGTCGCCATTCTGTGCAGGCCAAGGGGCCTGTTGCGGCTGCGGGAGTGGGCTTCACTGGAAATGATATTGCTGGAATCCATCGTACTGAGGTTCTTGATCCTGGTCGTACTGCTGCTGTAAATTCTGGTGGTACTGAGGCTGTTGATACTGAGCCTGTTGGTACTGATGCTGTTGTTGCTGAGCCTGTTGGTACTGAGCCTGTTGGTACTGAGGCTGCTGGTACTGATGCTGTTGTTGCTGAGGGTACTGAGTCTGTTGATCCTGAATGTACTGCTGCCGTTGATCCTGAATGTACTGCTGCCGTTGATCCTGGACGTACTGCTGGTGGTGGTTCTGAGCGTACTGCTGTTGTTGACCCTGGAGGTATTGCGGTTGTTGAACTTGGTTGTACTGCGGCTGTTGGTCCTGGACGTGCTGAGGCTGGGGTTGTTCCTGAAGATATTGTAGAACAGGCCATTTGAACTGGGGTTCGAACTGCGGCTGAGGGGTTTGGAACTGGAGGACTCGCTGCTGGGGGTCTTGGATCTGTTGATACTGAAGTGGCGGGGTTTGGAACTGCGGATATTGTTGCTGAGGTTGCTGCTGTTGCGGCTGGAACACATTGGCACCCGGGTTCAGTTGTTGTCCTTGTTGCAAGCCCTGGTTCAGGGGGACGCCGTGGAAGGGTTGCAACTGCGGCTGGAACTGCTGCTGCTGCTGCTGCTGCTGTTGATACCCGGAGCCGTTCGCCCAGTTATTGCCGCCCAGAACCGCGCCAATCGAAGGCACCCGCGGTTGGAAGCCTTCAGGAGCTTGCTGCTGAGCTTGCTGCTGCATAGGCTGTTGGTACATGGGACCCCCAGGCTGGAAGCCGGCGACGGGGAATTGGGCGACGCGAGAGTCCAGAGGGACGCGCGGGATATGCAACCTGGGGTCCGGCTGGACGTCGTCCTCATGCTCGAACTTCAGACGCTGGCTCGCCCGCCAGTACTCCTCGTCGTCTTCGTCGTGCGGTCTGGTTCTCTTCCACCGCCGCGTCGGCGGGTCGACCTCGTCACCTGGGCAGCGCGGAGAATCGAAGAACTCCTTGGCCCAATTTGAGACTTCTTCGTCACTTTCAAGTCCGTTCAATTTGAGACGGCTGTCGATGATCTTCTCGAGAGCGTCGAGCGGAGGGCGGTCGGCCGGATTGTGAGCCATGCATCTCTGGATGATTATCTTCAACGCCTCATCCACCTTGGTGAACCGTTTAGACTGTAGAGAGGCTCCATACGTCCTGAAACCAGAAGCCCGGTTGTAGTCGGGGTACCAGGCGGCCACGACCGGAGAGTCAAACCAGGACCTGGTGATGGCACACCACATCTGATGTCTGTCAGCAAAGTGACAGGAGGTAGGGTGATGGGAGGGAAGAAGGGTTGTACGAACAATGAGGCCTATTTGGTACACGTTGGTGTGCATTCCGTAGTTTCCTGCAACCGATGGCTTGCTCCCGTCCTTGGCGACGAACTGGTTGGGGCTGATGTCGTCGATGAAGTCAAGCATGCTATCCCAAGACGAATCGAATTGTTCCTGTGCATGTCAGCTACAGAGTTCTCATGTGTTGGGGTTCTGTTTACTCACGGGTGCCAAGGTGTGCGTCTTCCCCCTGTAACGGTACCTCCAGAAGGCTTCTTTGCTATACAGGGAAATGCAGTCAGTAAGATGGAAACCAAAGAGCAAAAGGAAAGGGCTGGAGAAACTCACGTGAATTTCTCTGGGGTTTTCTCTTGCTCGTCGAAGAACACGGTATTACCAAAATCGGCAATCTATGTTGTATCAGCATCTGGTGATTCCCAGTACGGGGCATGGAAGTTTGGTACCTTGAAAATGGGCATGTCTCCATGCTCCTCATCTTTCGCAACCAAAACTGTAAGAACGTCAGCTTTTTGGCCTGCAGCGTCATGGACAACACCTACTGTTGAGCGGGTCGAGATCGAAATGGGCAGTGTTCTCCACGGCGAAACCCTCCTTGGGAATGGTCTCATCAACGGGATGGTTGGGGTCGAAGTTACTGTCGTCTGCGTGGATCTTTTTGGGTGGATATCCCATGCCGATAAGACCCTTGACAAGGCACTTGAAAAGCAGCCAGAGGGCCTTGTTGGGCCAAGGCTTGCCGCTGCGACTCGACTTGGCCAGCCATTGGTCTAGATTGCCGCCCTCGGCGTATTCCACGATAATGAATCGGCGGTCCCGCTGCTGTTTGATGTCCCAACTCTGGTCCAGTTCCTCATCGGTCTTCCTCGGGATGTAAGGCCCCTTTCCTGCGTTTTCCGCATCTCTCTGGTCCTTGATTTCTTGTGTTCTATCGAGGTACTGCACGATGTGCTTGGCCCCCTGAAATCTCTGTGTGCCATGTTAGCTTCCGGTTTGCGCTGTTTCTCGTCCCGAGCACTTACCTTGAGTGCCATTTCCTCCTGGTCCATGTAAGTCTTGTTTCTGAATTTGGATCTCTCCACCTTCATCACGCAGAGCTTTCTCACCCAGTCGCGGGTGCTCCTGTGCCGGACCAGGGCTGCGATTCCGAACCCGCCTGCTGCGATGATACTCTCGAGAGTGATGTTGTAGCCCTTGTTGGCGTTCCCACCACCGTACCGTTTCTGCGCTATCTGCGTACCAAAGTCGTTCCATCTTGTCCTCGCGTATCTGTTGCTGATTTGCTCTTCCGGATGGTAAGACCGCGACGGGAGGACTCCCGTCGAGGGGTGGCCATCAGGACGGGGAATGTCTCCTCTCAGTAGCCCCGCCCTTTCCTTGATGCCCCTCATGATGTATACCCTGCGCCGCCGTGCCTTCTGTTCTTCTGTCTCATGGTATCGAGGCGGGCCACCAGGTTGCAGTGGACGTTGCAGTATGATTCGCTGTTGCACGGGTTGCTGCTGCATGAGTTGCTGCTGTATGGGTTGCTGCTGATCCGCGGGATGCTGCTCCATGGTTCTTGTTTCATGAAGCTGAAAATGAGTGTTTGACTGTGTTTCTGTGTCTAAACCCGGGGTTTTTTTTTTAAAAAAAAAGGTAAGGCGTTGTTAGAAAAGAAGAAAAATCGGCAAGAAGGGAATGGTTTTTTTTGCTTCCAGAGCAGAAATTGAGTGGTTTGATATTGTTTTTGTGTTTAGTTCTGATGTTTTTTTTCCGAAGTCGAGGCTATCTGTACTAACGATCATGGAAGAATATATACGCAGAGTGGCATAGCAGCACTAGTCCATCGATGCATCACAAAGAATCAAGACGTGTAAGAAACTGGCGCAGCTGGAGTTATTTTTGGGAGACAGTCACGAAGATAGGATCTATTGTTTGGACGAACATGCGAGACGAGGCTTCGGAGGCCACAAAGTCGAAATTACCCTCTTCCTCATTATACAGTCTGGCAAAGGCAAGAGTTGAAAGGTTCCGGGCTGTTGTGACAAAGTTTCTGTCAGATTCAGTCCAACATCTCAACTGCGTGGAAGCATTTCCTATTCCGGAAAGACGGCAAGGCGAAGGACAGCTGATCGAGGTAGGGTCGTACACAGGGATTGATTGATTGTTGTGCCATTGTGCATCCGAGGAGAGTCTCTCTAAAAAGAAAGCTTCTAAGAGGCTCTGAAAGGCCTCTGTTGATTCAAGTCTTTCGTCCTTTTGGTGTCTTTGAGTGGTTGGAGCAGGGCGAGTATTATCCACCACCCGGGTGAAATGCAAATGTGGTTCTGGCGTCAACTCCGTCGACCCCACGCGCGCCCGCCCACGTGGATATGAGTTGTCCCGGCAAATGCGCCGTGGATGCAGCAGGTGCGAGATTCCGCGTGAGTGCTCCGAGATCTGAAGGATGCGCAATGTCGGAACACGGGACAGGGACCATCGCCCGGCGCAAGTTTCGTTTGCGAGGGAAGAACGGCGGTACTGCGTGGAGTACGTACACGATCACCCTCACTGTCACTGTCACTATCACTATCACTCTCTGTCGGCCCGTGATGCTGTTCGAGGAAACGAGCTCTGGCGGTTGAGAGAAACGGGCATGAGCCAATTAGCCGCTTCGGATGTTATTTAGGCTAAATGCAATTTAATCGGGCCTCGGCGAAATCATTCTCCACAAAAGTATCTTTCGGTGGGGCGGCCCCGGGGCCTGGAAAGAAACTGCGACGAGACGCTGACCGAGAGGTCGGGCCAGACCAGGACGGCGGGTATCTCCCTTCCTAGTTGCGCAAGGTAGGTACATACCCGCCAACTATGTACACACTGACTGACGTCTTCTGTCTTTCGGTTTCGACAGCAATTACTATTACAGTCTACTCGCCTGAGGAAGATGAGGATAGCATATGGCCGGGATTGAAGCCTGTGTGAAATTGTTACCCCACGTCCCGTTTCGCACCATCTTCGCTCTCAGAAGGCGGGGCACAAGACCCTTGCGGATGCTTCACTGCCTGTGAGAGGGAGGCGAGGTACTATTTAGACGGAGAGAAAGAGGGCCAGTGGCAGAGCACCAAAGCCGCCGAAGCAATTCTCGGTTGAGTCGATAGGTGCTACATATACGTAGTATGCACAAATCAAAACCCCCAAAAATCTCCTCGGGGCAGTTGGGGTCGAGTTGCTTCTGTGGCTCTTAGCTTCCCGCGAAACTTCGCAGGGTTCCAATGACACGCCGCCGGCTGGAAGCTTGATCCCCAAAAGATCACATACCACTCCGTAATACCATAGTACACTACTACTGCTACCCTATCATTAGTAATAGGTGTACCCCATTCCCGACGGCCTTCTTCGTGGTCCATCATCCCGCTCAGCCTGGTTTAAACGCACAAATGGGCGCGTCCCGTTCTGCAGCGGCCACCCCATCTCCACCCTTAGGCTTTTAGCTGGCCTCCCTTGTGCGGATGTTTCCCATTTGCCTGATGATATTTATCCATGCTAATCGGTCCCGGGACTAGCAGCCGCCTGAGCCCTCTCCAACGGCCACCCCTGGCTGACCGGTTGGCGACAGGGCAAGCGATCTGTGTGTCGCTTCTGCTTCCTATCGGTCGTTTGCCCCTCAAACCCCCGCCGCCAGATTATGGCGCTCTCGATGCGGTGCCATACTGTCACGTATACCGTAGCTGTACGGTGATGGAGCCAAGGGCTGTCTGAATCTCGAGAGCGGGCCCGGGTAAGGTGCGTCCGCATCGACATTGCCTTGCTTCCATGCCTGCCTGGCACGTCCGAGTTCGAGGTACACGTTCCTTGCCTTGAGATTGATGTAGCTCCTTCTCCCGTCCGTCTGAATGACTTTACCGGGCAACTGCGGACCAGAACACCTGACGTTTGGGCGTTATAAATACTGCCTCTGCTGCCTCCTCTTCGTCCCAACCCTGACCTGTTCTTCCTTCCCTCCCTCTCTTCCCTCGATTCCAAACTTTTGCACGGTTTATAGTGCCAATTGATACCCCCGGAGCTTCTTCCCTTACACCACAAACCGACTTCATAATGGCTGTCCCCAACATCAAGCTGAACAGCGGCTTCGACATGCCCCAGGTGGGCTTCGGTCTGTGGAAGGTCGACAACGCCATTGCCGCCGACACCGTCTACGAGGCCATCAAGGCCGGCTACCGTCTCTTTGACGGCGCCTGCGGTAAGTCACCAATTCACCCAGCGAACAAGCCCTTCGTCCCACCGCGCCTCGGCTGGTCATATCATGGTGGACGACGAGGCGGGAAACACAGCAATGACCGTTCGGACGGCGACAGCGCGACCTCGAGAAGAGAGCTGTGGAAACAGAAAATTCTCTGAGGAGACGTGTTGCCCGCGCTGAACGGTCCAGTGTCTGCGAGGTCACCCCTCCATGACTTCTGGAAGCCTGAATTACCCCTCCTTGACCCCACCATGGAGGATGGGTGCACGTTTGCTTTCTGCAGTCTGCAGACCGCGTGCGCTGCTTTTTCGCCGGAAAGCTCTCCGCACCTTCCCTGTACCCCTGTCCCACTTGTCACTCCTCCCCTGCTGCACACCCATTTACACTCGGGGCTTGCTCCCGTCTCCCCCGACATCACATGAATCAAACAACCGCAACAATAACACCAAACATGATTGGCACACAATTTTGGTACTGACGGCACGGTTATTGTAGACTACGGCAACGAGGTTGAGTGCGGCCAGGGTGTTGCCCGCGCCATCAAGGAGGGTCTCGTCAAGCGTGAGGAGCTCTTCATCGTCTCCAAGCTCTGGAACACCTTCCATGATGGCGACCGCGTGGAGCCCATCGTCCGCAAGCAGCTCGCCGACTGGGGCATCGACTACTTCGACCTCTACCTCATCCACTTCCCCGTAGCTCTTGAGTACGTCGACCCCTCGGTCCGATACCCCCCCGGCTGGCACTACGATGGCAAGTCCGAGATCCGCCCCTCCAAGGCTTCTATCCAGGAGACCTGGACCGCCATGGAGAGCCTCGTCGAGAGCAAGCTTTCCAAGAGCATCGGTGTCTCCAACTTCCAGGGCCAGCTTCTCTACGACCTGCTCCGCTACGCCAAGATCCCTCCTGCCACCCTCCAGATCGAGCACCACCCCTACCTGGTCCAGCCCGACCTGATCAAGCTCGCTGCCAACGAGGGCATCGCCGTCACGGCCTACTCCTCCTTCGGCCCCGCCAGCTTCAAGGAGTTCAACATGGAGCACGCCACCGACTTCGTCCCTCTCTTTGAGGAGCCCACCGTCTCCGCCATCGCCCAGAAGCACGGCAAGACCAACTCCCAGATTCTTCTCCGCTGGGCCACCCAGCGCGGCCTGGCCGTCATCCCCAAGACCAGCCGTAAGGAGATCCTGGCCCAGAACCTCGACTGCACCAGCTTCGACCTTGAGCAGGCCGACATCGACAAGATCAGCTCTCTCGACCGCAAGACCCGCTTCAACCAGCCCGCCAACGTGAGTGACTCCCTCGACCAGAAACTGCATACAGCAGTCAGCTAACAGTTGCATCAGTACTTCCCCACCGAGAAGCTCTGGATCTTCGCCTAAATGGGCCGTGCATAACGTGTTGTCGATCTCGCCTCATTTAACCTACCTGCAATAACACAGAGCAGCACATGTCCGTCGAAGTGGCCTATTGGTGGCCTGCGACTGGCGGTGTACAAGGGAGCGATGCCTGCCCGTATGTTCAACCACATACACTGCGCGTCGATTGTATCTAAATAATTGTCTCCCTTTCGGCATGACTGATCTGCCGTTTAAAATACAACGAAAGCCATGATGACCAAGACAGGTTGCCTTCCCTGCTTGCCCAGCCATGCTGTTGCGCGGTTTTGTGCGTAAAATTCAGAAATGCCGCCCACCATAGAAGCAGTTTGTCTCCAGCTCAACAGTCGATGCAATCGTGAGTATGCTCGGCGAGAGGTATCTCATGCAAATAAAAGACCTAGATATGTCCGTCGATTTCTGCCCAAAGCTCCGGGTTTCTAAACAAACGCCTCTGTAACGCCATGCCGGCCTCGTAACGTTCATGCTACAAAAGAAACCAAGCCGTTATCTATGCCTTGACGAAAGCTATCAAAAAGTCAGTACGTGTGTTGGTTGGATGACTTCCAGACGCGGGATGTACTCACTTGCGTCGATCTGTGACAGTTGAGGCAGCGCCAGACGGACTTTGTTGCGATATACCGCCGGTCCCCTGAGCTGCAGCGGGTTTCCTTCAAAGTAGACGGTGGTAAGGTGCTCCTTGTCCCGAAGTTCCTTCTCGATCTCGTTGAAATCGGAGATCTGGTTGTAGCTCGCCCAGAACTCCTCGAGGTTCTTGAGAGACTTCAGGCCCTTGACGCTGGTGACGGCGTTGTTGGAGATGTCGAGCACCCGCAGCTTCTCGTTCTGCTCGATGCCGGCCAGGGAGGTGAGGGCGTTGTGGGAGATGTAGAGCTCCTCCAGGGACGGCACTTGGCTCAGCGGGGAGAGGTCGCGGATGCGGTTGGACTGGATGCTGAGGAGCCGCAGGTTCGGCAGGCCGCCCAGCCCCGTGAGCTCGGTGATCTTGTTCTTGGCGACCCAGAGCTCCTCGAGGCCCTTGAGGGAGTCGAGGTTCTGCAGGACGCGGATGCGGTTGGAGCCGAGCTCGAGGCTGGTGAGGTTTTCGAGGCCGTCCAGGTTCTCGATGGTGCTGATCTTGTTGGCGACGAAGAAGAGCTCCTTGAGCTTGGTCAGGTGGTTGACGCGCTTGATGTGCTTGATCTTGTTGAAGCTGAGATCGAGGCTTGTGAGGTTGACGAGGTCTTCAAGGCCGCGGATGTGGGAGATGAGGTTGTCATAGAAGTCGAGGTCCTCAAGGGTCGGGGCGAGTGCGGAAAGACCGTCGATGTCTTGGATGCTGTTCTGGCGGAGGCAGAGGCGGACGACTTTGGTGAAGCGTTCAAGCCGGAGGGCGGGAATGGAGGCGACGCGGGCATGGGAGACGATGAGCTCGTCCGTTTCTACATCTTCGCCGTCGAGGAGGTCTGGGGAGAATAGTTAGCCTTTTTCCCCCCCCCGGGAAACCCTCTCGGGTCTTGGGAAGAGGGCAATTCTTGCCTTCGTCGGCGGGAAGTTCTTCTCCAGGAACAACGTTCTCGTCGTCAGACTCCGGGTCCGACAGCACCTCCGGGTTCGCAAGAACGGCGGTCTTCTGCACTCTAAGCTTTCCGTCCCACCCCTTGCTATTCCTCATGCCGGGGCTGGCCTGGCCATCTTGTCGCGGAGACCCTTCGTCCTCGGGGAGCTCGATGCGCGGCGATTGCCTCGGTGAATGTTCGGTGGGGGTCTTGGGGTCGGCGGAGGCAGGCATAGTGGGCTGTCTGTCGGTCGCGGATTTGAGGTAGTCGTGGTTGTTATATTTGTTTCGATCTTTTGGGGGGATTTATGTCGGTGTTACGGTTTAGAAATGGCGGGCAGACAGGCGAAGAAGATGTGAATCAGCGTGGATTTCTCAGCGGGTGGTTTGAGCGGGGTCAGTTGTTGTTGCTGGGAAGTGGAAAAAAGGGAGGTCGGCAAGTCATCGAGATGGAGGGGTCGTTGTTTACAAGGCGATCAGAATTCCGGGTTGCGTGCTGCTGGGAAATGGGATGGGACCTGATCCGATTTAACTATTTGGCGGCCGTATGCACATGCGTATGCGAACTTTATGCCGCGCTCCCTCCTCTGAGCGGCTCGTTGAATCATTTATTATGACAGCCCGCCCCGTCTGCCTGGAACAGCACGCATGTGTCGCCGGTCTGACCGATAGTGATGCAGTGCAGTTGGATAAGGTGAGAAGTGACGGGGATGGGATGGCTGGGCTGGGCTGGGCTTGTGTGCGGGTGGTGGAACTGTTGCGGCGTTAGTGGTGTCTTTGGAGCATTGTGCCGCTGGATCGGCAGACAGGTTCTAGATGCACGAGGTACAGACTTTTTACACCCCATTGTACCCGACGTTTATTGGCGCTAGGGAATGACGTCCAATTGGGTCAGAAGGTCGCGCAATTCTGACGGGAGCAAATTATAGGTGCACTACAGTACATTAAATAGGCACTCAGAACACCGCTGGCAGCTGAAAGGGTGGACGGATGGAAGGGCAACTGCGGGGATAGATGTTACGGAGGTCACCTGCCTCCTAGCCGCCTCCCATCGCCTTCGGCATCTATAGGTAAGTAATACCTGAGGTAGCGACTCTGAGGTACCTACTGAGGTAAGGCACTCTTATCAGATATTACAGATCCCTTCCACCTCTGTGGTTCAGTGCCGTCACAGTGGTTCAGCGCTGTCTCGGAAAGCCGAGGTGAACCTAAGCTGAGGTGCTTTGGTCTCTAACATTCCCATCTTTCAGCGCTGGATCATGGATGACGGCAGTACGGCAAAATCACCCAACCTCCGGCGCAACGGCCTCGCCTTCGACGAACGCAGCCAAAGGGAGATTGGGCTGGAATCCTGCAGTCCTCGCAATTTGCGCCGTCTTCGTTGTCCGTACACTATGTCTCCGGTCTCTGGACGGAACGGGCTGCATGCCGGCCAAACTCGACGAGTCCAGTCGTTGTCGAACACATAGCGCAGCATGTCATGACCGTCAGTCCACGAGAGGTCCTGATTTGCAGCTGCTATTACCTGACCTCACAGTTGCTCCTACCCCAGTTCGTTGCCGTGCTTTCTTCACCGCCCGCAATCGGAAATCCCACGCCCGTACTCTCAAAATCCAGGGTCCTTCGGCAACACCACCCAACGCCCCCCATCTCTGCCACCAGCACCACACAACCGACACACACGCCTCCATGTCTCGCAACGGGTCGTGATGCATGCCATCCGGGCCTCCTCGATTGGGCAGCTCCTGCGTCGTCCTCGTCGCCCATACGCACTGCTCGTCACGCCGAAATGGCGAGCCACGTCTGTGACCTGCCTGTCGCAACCACTGCCGCAGCCGCTCCCGCTGCTGCCAATACTCGGCGTCACCATCCATAAGAGGCAATTGCATGCCGATGCGCTGCTGCTGCCCCCTATGATCTTTGTCGGCCTTCTGGGCGCGCTATGGACCTGGAAGTGTTTCATGATGGTCGTCTTCCAGAACAAGATCATTTACATGCCGGGGCTCCCGCCTACTGCGCGCCGCGAGCGGATAGAAGACTACGAGAAGCAGTGCTGGGGCGTGCGCTGGGAGGAGAAAAGGGTCCAGGCCGCCGACGGGACGGATCTGGCACTCTGTGTGGCCTCGATGACATCTACTGGCGACGAGAAGACCACGTCGCCATCGCATGAGGGGTCCCTGGAGGTGCCATCCATCTACATCCTCTACTTTCAGGGTCCGCCCCGTCCCCATCCTTCCCCTCTACTTCCTTCGCCCTCTCTGGGCGATTGAATGAACGCCTTCCCTTCGAAAGCTCACACTTGAGATGCAGGAAATGCGTCCTCTATCCCCCCGCGATTGCCGGACATATCGTGGGTGCTCCGGACGCTGCAGCGAAGCAAGCAGCCCGCGCGATACATGATCGTGTGCCTGAGCTACCGTGGATATTGGACGTCGAGGGGTCGCCCCTCCGAGAGGGGAATCAACGTGGACGCGCAGGCGGCTCTGCGGTGGATTGGGCAGACGCATGAGAATCACGTCGGGCACGGCCAACGACGCCAGCCACTGGCCGCGCCGGCGCTGGTAATCTGGGGTCAGAGCATCGGCGCTGGGGTCGCCACAAACTTGGCTGCCTGGGAGGGGTTTCCGCCCACGTTGCGGCTTGCGTCGCTGATCCTCGAGACACCATTCACGTCCATAAGAGACATGCTCGGGGCGTTGTATCCTCAGAAATGGGTGCCTTACCGTCACCTTTGGCCGCTCCTTTGGAACCACTTGGACAGCTTGACCAACCTTGATGCGATTGCCAGGAACCATCACCGGCCCGGTTCGGACTACGAGAAGCCTCGGATCACGATAGTGGAAGCTGAAAGAGATGAGCTAGTGCCACCTGAGCACGGCCAGTTGCTGGTCAGGCGCTGCGAGGAGGTCGGGTTGGAAGTCGAGAAGAAGACGGTTCCCAAGGCCTTCCATAATGATGCCGTTATCAGAATAGAGGGGCGCAGAGCTGTGGCGGATGCCATTGAGCAGGTCGCGACTAGAAACTAATCGCATAAATGACATCAAGTGAAGTCTTGTAGTATTAGCATGCAGATGAAGTCCCGAAAGCGCTGTCACTTTGGTCGTAAAAAAGGAGGAGGCGTGCGATTGTCGAGGTTGGCGAGAACGTCGTCGTTCGCCTGCGGGCGGCTTCGGCGTCCAGTTCTATGAGAGGATCTTACGGAGTACTAGTGTACGCTACACTAATAGGACACTAGAGAGCTAGGATTGCTTCCCCGGCCTCTCGGTGGACAAGCTGGTAAAGTGGATGATGGTCGGGGGGTGTTCAATTTGCCCCAACTTGACCCCCTGGATGTTAAGGGGTTAGACCCGGCCGATGGTGCAATGTGCAGTGCACGGCTTCGTTTCTGTGGTTCGCCTTCTGAAGTCGAGCTTCCATGATAGTAGAGGGAGGCGTTATAGCACCCGGAAGAGCAATTGAATGCTCAATTTGAAAGGTCTCGATATCAATTGACCCGCGTGAGAAACACAACTGCCTCGAAACCTTTCATGATCAGGTTCTTGTCCTTCCTCGCACAATAGGAGCAAGGGCAAGCGTTTGCTCTTAGCATTTCTTATTCCGGCATGGTGATGGTGAGCTTGGACGCCCTCGCCGCCGTAACGTGAATCTTTCTCCCAGGCAGCTCAGTCGGCGTACGCGGTACTCACGCTTCGGCAGTCTGCATCTCTAGGCCAAAGGTACTCCAACACATTGAGCGTGCTGTGATGCTACCTAAGCTCAGGAGTTGCAGAAGCCAAAGCCCAGAGATGGGCACATGTATTGAGCCGACAAGCCGGGTACCTCTGACTCGTGGGAATAGGGGCCAAGGCGTACCAGTTTTCAACCCCCTGCGGAATGGCTTGCTCTAGCATGGTCAGCCCGGCTCGCACTGCCCGCCAGTGTGCGACAGTGCCAGGCAAAAAAAGCGGAGGCAACCAGCCAGACTGCCCCCTTAGCGGTGCACGTGATATCGCTCTCTGGTCGTGTTCCAGTTTTTTTTTAATCTGTCGGCGCAGTCGCGTCTTCCCACCCCCCTGTACGCGTCCAATGACCTCGACTCTCACCAGTCGCCTCAAAAGCAGGCAGGCACACAGCACACATGGGTGAGAGATCTCGGGGGACCGTGCAAGGATGTTATCAGGCTGGTATATATAGAATCTGTTTCCCCGTCCCAACCGAAAATTTCTCGACTCTTTTTTCCCTCACGCGTTATGTCGGGACGGCGCCTTAGGTAGGTCAGCGATATAATCGACAACCATTTCTCCAGCTCATCTCTTTTCAATCATTTGCATTGAATTTATCGCTTTCCGAGCCAAGTCCGAGTTTATCATTTGATTTTTTCTCATTCCTTTTTTCTGCACAACAACCCCGACCGACCAACTGACCGACCGCCACAATGTTCAGCAGACGATTCGAACCCCCGCAACAGAAGAGCTTCACGAAGAGCCACAAAGTATCCAAGTCAAGCTCATCCTTCAGCAAGTCTAGCGGTGTTTCAAAACATCGCCATGAGTCCCGCCACAGCCGAAGGCCGACGACGGCCACATCATCCACAACTCAGGACACCGAGATGGGAAAGTAAGCTTCGCTCATTTCGTCTTAACTCGTGCATTCGTTCCCATCCACGTCGATAACTAACGTAGCATGCGAACAGCAACCTCACCTCTGCGATTGTAACTCTCGTCGTCGGTACCGAACAGCGCCTCTTCGCCGCCCACGAAGATGTGCTTAGCGCATCGCCCTTCTTCCAAGCCGCTCTCAGAGGGGGCAACTACATCGAGGGCTCCCCATCCTCGACCTCGGCCCCTCCGAGGCGCATCGCTCTCCCGGACGAAGAGCCCGAGATCTTCTCCTCGGTGCTTGAATACCTCTACAAGGGTGACTACTACCCGCGACTTGTGCATAACAAGCGCCGCAACTCGTGGGAGATCGAGCAGGCCACCGAGGACAAGCGGGGCGTCGAGTCGACCGTCTACCACCACGGCATTGACGGCGATTTGCTCAAGGACACAGTCATCTATTGCGCTGCAGAGAAGTACGGGCTCGAGGAGCTGAAGCGTGTTTCCCTGAGGAAGCAGGGCCTTCGTAAGTTGTTACCCGACGTTCCTCGAGGGTTCCATTGACTAATCGTCCATCTCAGAGTCCGGTATCCAGTGTAGCACTATCTTGGCATCCGCCCGCTATGCTTACGCCAACACCCCGGACACCGACTCCAAGCTGCGTGCGCACTATCTCGCGCTGATCATCCGCAGCCGGAGCACCTTCAAGCGGAGCGGCACGATGCAGCTAGAGATGTACAACGGCGGCACCCAGCTGTTCTTTGACTTATTCGTCGCCCTCTGCAACCACGTCGATGATATCTCGACCGTGTAAGTTGTCCCACGGCGTCTCCGTCTCGAAGCACTGACTGATTTGGAACAGGAACTCTCCTCGCACTGCTCGCGGCAGCCGTCCTTTCTAGGGCAACCGCATCTCACCTCATTTACACTTCCATTTCCATCCCATCTCATTCCTGGAACCACCAATACCCGCCTCTTACTAATGATTTACGTTCTGATGCAATCTCTTTATTTCCTCTAACTTGTGTTTCTTATCCACGACGAGGTGAGAAATCTGGTTTTGACAAAAATCTCAAAACACCATAAATAATGGGCGTTTGAAATCCCGCCTGGAAGGGACGGTCGCGGCGTTCTAGGGAGTCTGTTTTATATCGTTTCTGATTTTCCATACGCGCGCACTGCTCCTCGTTTCAATTCTCATGAGAAACCCCTGTACAACTACAAACTCGTCTCTCCAGAGATTGACAACCCCATTTCTCCCAACAAGAAGAGAGTATGGAAATCCGCACTCATGGAAGGATATATTTGGATTATTTTTATTTTACTTTCGAGAATGTCTTGGGAGGGAGGCCTTCCCAGTCAACATCTCACATGGAGGCCTCGCTGGGATTTTCAGGGCCTGCCAAATCGAGAATCATGTCATCATTGTTAGAGTGCCAGAAAGAGAGCCAAAGGAAAGAGAGGATGGCCAGATTGCGTCTTTGCGAGACAATCTATGTAAAATTACCATTCTTCACGCTCACTTGACCATCTAATGAAACTGGAGTTGATGTGACTAGTTGCCATTTGAAAGTGAGGCTATTCACAGCGGGAGAAATGCCTGCGTGACAACCTATTGATGAAAATCGAGAAGGTCCCGTTTCTATCACCCCTTTTCCTCTCCTGTCCGAAAATATGAAACTAGCAGACAATCCAGGGCGTTGGTTCCCATATCCCCGAATGCCACTGTGAACGGAGGCAAATACCTGAGGTAGCACGATTCACGCCAACGAACTGCATACCAACGGGCGATGTTCGCCACTATCCCTATCTCTACTCCCGGACCCTCTCCCTAGCCCAAACATATCCCCGCCATCCTTCCCTTGGGGAACGTAACCGCACCCCCGGCTCGTGGCCCGCCGCACCAGTCCTCGCCTAATACAGCGCAGCTGCATTAGAGGGTTCTGCCCGAAGTTTCGATGAGTCACATCATGATACCACCTCAAAAACTGAACAGAAACCTGGCCGGGAACCAACATACCTCTTCCCACCATCCCTGTCACTCTTCCCGTGGCTGTTTCCCCCCTTACCTAGGCTGTCACCCAATAGTCCACTCCGGCCGCTACGGCTGCAAGCACTTAAACAACCACCCCTGCTGGTCTGGGTTGGTGAGACGTTAGTCACGACAGAACCGTCGAGCCCGACTGGCTGGGTTCTGTTTGTGATGTGAGGCCAAGCTTGCTGGAGAAGGGGGGATGGGAGGCCAACCAAGACGAGGCTTTGCTTTTCCATGCCATGTCAAATGGGGTCATCACATTTTTCACGGTCGGTTAGGATCAAAAGAAACGAGTTCACGAGTTGCCTTCGTCGGAGACGAGCAAGACCATCTCGACTGAACCCTACTTAATCCCAAATTCACGGCAAGCGCGGCAGATTTCTTCTGTGTTGGGCCTCCAGACTACTGGATACGGGTCGGCTGCACCCACGAGACACGTCCCGTAAACTCGAGTCACCGCGGATATGTGACCAAGATGGGAGTCACGGCTCGGTCAGAAAACGGCATCAGTAGGTGCATGCGTCTGGGGAACCGGAGTTGAGATAGACTTTTTGACCGTGAGCAAGGCCGCCCTCCACCGAGAAGTGGTCCGATGTGCATGTTCCCAAGCACACCTGCATACTGCCAAGCCTCCTCCCACCACACCAACTCATCCTACTGAGTGTGCAAGGAGATGTGACTGCCAAAAGCGGAGGAGGAAAGTCGCCGCTTTACCAAGATACTAGGTTACGGGTTGCCATATCAAATGGGCATATGTGTGATTCTGTTGGCCTTCGGCCGCTACATCCTGTCTCGTTGAGTGGCACCTATTATCCCCGCACCACCATCAACGCATCACCACCGTCAACTACACCCCTGTCCCGGGGAAAGCCCCGTTCTTCGATAGGACAACAATACCACGCTCGCGTGCGATGTATCCCTTCATGAGGTTCTGCATGTTCGGTTAGTAATCCGGAAACACGAGGCGGATGACGATCACCCAGTCAAACGCAGTGCAAATGGGCAGTGACAGGAGCAGCCTGGCTGCCTCGGGCATACACCACCACTCATGTGACGTTGCTGCCTAGAAGGCAGACAATAATCGACGACACGTATAAAAGGGAACGGAAGGCAGACAGACGCGCGTAAAAATTCCAACCCCGTTTTCGCCCAATACAGCTCACCGAAGCCGGCGTCGATTGGGCGATGAATGCAGGCTGCCACCACTGGATAACACAGCCCACCGCGAGCAACCGAGAAAACGAAATGATGCCACCCACCTTGTAAATCATGTTGGCCAAAAGGCACTCGACTTCGTCTGAATCCACAGTCTCTTGGCTTCCGAGGCTGATAGCGGCGGCAAACTCGGCGACGGGGATTCTGGTTCGGCGAATGGGCGCAGCACCGGGCTCCTTGGTCTCCTCAAACCCGCCGGCAATGAAAACCTTACGCAGGAGGTTGCGCAGGGCAATGTCGCGGCCGCGCTCTAGCGTCAGATAAATGCGGCGGCGGACAAACTCCTCCTCGCCTTCTTGGAGGGCCAGATCGAAGTTTCGAAGGTCGCCTTTCCGAATGCAACGTGCCAGTGGCAGGAAGAGCTTCTGCAAGCGGGGAAACGGCTCAAGCAGTTTGCTGGTCGGAAGGGTGTGTGTAGTCAGAAGGCGGCATGGAATCAGGTAGGTGAGGATTCTCCTGTGGTGAGTGTTAGTGGCGGTTGTAACCAGAGGGAATCGTCGTCGCCTACTCTTGGTTGCTCTTAGCATTCTTGTGGCACAGAGACCAGGCCTCGGTCAGATGCTTTTCAGCCTACACATGGTCAGCCGGAACAGATACAATTTGAGACCTAGCGGCCTTACCTCAACATAATTCTCCTCGAGGAAGAAAAGAACACCCTCGTAGAATTTGAAGGTCACTCTCTGTGACTTGGGGAAAGCCTCCAAGGGGGGCATGTCTCCGCGATTTGTAGACAAGGCCTTGAGAATTGTCCTGCTCAGACTTGCGGAGTTGAGCTTGAAGTAGGTCTTGAACAAGAGGTTGATGATGTAGTAGATGGCCCACTTTCTTGAATCTTCAAGGGGAGCTCTGTGGCAAGTCAGTATCGCTCTATGACGCGGTCAGGGCAGTAGTACCTGTCGCTCAAGCAGAGGGTGAAAATGCGCTTGAGTTGCTGTTCGCAGTCGCGGAGCTGCTTCTGCTTCTCCAAGTCCGGGTCAAAATCGTCACCCAACTCCATGGCATTGGCACCAGCGTCGCTGTTGTTGCGTTCCTCGTCTGAGCTGATGGCGAAAAGTCGCAGATGCTTGCCCGCAGCATACAGACACGGGATCGTCCAGGCTTCAAAGCCATAGTTTGTATAGCCACGGATGAGTGCAGTGGTAACTTCCTTCCATGCCTCATAAACCTTTGTCCATGATGACGACTAAGGTGGGGTGTTAGTGACGAGGCCCAGGTATGAGCACGGCTTGGGCATGTTGGGATCTCACCCTACCTCCAGCACTGGAGTCGCCTTCTACTTTGAGGATCTCGCCCACAGCCTTCCAATAGGCTGAGTACACCTCAACCCAGCCGTTTGTCTCCTCATGGTCGAGCTTGAACTTCTTAGATCCTGACGACCGATTGAGGAGCATGTATCTGACGTCGCCCTTGACTTCTTGCATGTTGGTACTCAGCCAGATGGAGCGAAGCTTGTCTGGTTGATTGGCTGGGTTGAAAGGCTGGAGGGTTTGAGCCAGTGCGTATCCCGACCTGCCCTTATAGGCATTGCGGAACTCCTCGAAGAGGCCCTCCATAGTAGCTGCTTTTGAGTGTGAACTTGACAGGTTGAGTGTGACCAGAATATGTGGTATGCAGCGATGAAAAGTGCCAGTGCTGTTTCGTTGATTTTGTCACCTCCTACTGGAAAGAATTGCAACAGATTTCAGTCCGATATGTGCTGAGATGTGGTGTTGTAAGGTCCTCCCAAGATGGCGACTGCCGTCTTTGTGATGCCGTCCTAGCAAAGGTTGGACCGCACTGTGATTGGTGAAGGAGAGTGACCGCCGAGGGACCCACAGGCACTTGGCTTCGGGCGTCAGGCAGCAGATATTTGCAGCCGTCAAATTCAGGCATCTCAACATCCCACTTTTGGCCAGGGCAGGTACGTACCTACCTACCAGCCAATGCCTAGGTATCCGCCTTCCACCCGACTACTATAATCATCATCTCCTAATTCCAGAACAAACATGCGTGAAACAGAAAAATGTCTGCGGCAGGTTTGACGATAAGCGAGATAGCAAGAGAGATGGAGTAAACAGACTTTGGCCTTGAGTAAGTGTTCCTTATCGTATGGTATGGAATATCAGATACGCTGGGTCAGCGACCTCGTCCTCCACAAGACAGACCCCACAACAGAAGGCATGGGCCACCGAAGACTGCGAGCAGTAGGCAAATATTGCAGTAAGGGCGCGATGACAGTCTTGAGCACATTGAGCATCAACAAACTGAGGTCGCTACATGCCCTTCGTGTAAGTGACACAGAGGAACCAGTGATAATTGCTATCCCATGTCTTCTGAATAATCAGACAACAAATCGGTGAATGAGTATGGGGGAAACATGAAAGCTTGAAGAAAGCATGAGATCAATTATTGGTGACGACAGCAACAGAGCAGACTGAGGAAATTCAATCGTCCAGAATTATCCGTACCCATAGGTGAACAATCCCGAGGTGAACAATCCCGAGGTGCCCGCTGCTGGTTGGGTGAGGTCTTTTGGGGTAAGCGTTGTACGATTGCCCACCGTCGCCTTAGGTAATCATTCGAGTGGGGCTCTTGACCAATCACAAACGTTAGGGCTTGCCAGTTCGGTTGTGGCCGATCCCACATTCACATTTCGACTCTCTCTCAGATTTTTTTCTCAATCT
>WIGM01000159.1:27841-41923 GCA_014235935.1 Colletotrichum musicola
CAAACGTTAGGGCTTGCCAGTTCGGTTGTGGCCGATCCCACATTCACATTTCGACTCTCTCTCAGATTTTTTTCTCAATCTCGTGTCTTGAGCCCTTGTACTGACCTGCAGCAACACCCACGATATCGGATATCGACGACCATCGGCCAGCTCTTCAAAGTAAGTCTCCAGCAGCATATCATTACGAAAGAAATAATCATCTAACAACCGCTCAGATGGGTAAGCTCAATCTCTCTTCCACTCCCCTGCGAAATCCTGGATGCGAATGCGCGACGTCGACGAACGGCCCGAGATCGACGACAAAATCTTCACACGCCTGAAACGCGAAACTTTTGTGACCGACGGCACCGCGCAGCAATCAATCGAACTTGGCAGCATCGACGGAGAAATGGCGGTATCATCGGCGAACGAGGAGGAGCCGGCAACCTCATGATTACCACACCTGCGCTTCACGAAGTGTGCCTGCACCGTATGTCTAGAGCGTTGAGGGACGAGCAACGCACACGATAGCCCACGCGACGTCTGCACATTCTTCCAGACCACGACTGCTCTCGATCTCTATGGTCCCCGACATCTGGAACGACAACGACAGTTCAAGACCGCCGCGCGACCGACCAACCGCATCCGGGATTTTGCTCAAGCGAAACTGTATCGACGGCATCGCTAACAGTCTCGCTCCAGGTCGTCTTACGGAATACGAGGTCATTGGCCGCCACCTGCCCACCGAGGCCAACCCCACCCCGGCCCTGTACCGCATGACCATCTTCGCTCCCAACGTCACGGTTGCGAAGTCCCGTTACTGGTACTTCCTTCGCGGCCTGAAGAAGGTCAAGAAGGCCACCGGTGAGATCGTCAGCGTCAAGGCGGTACGTCAAGACTCGAATCGGATGCGTGCGAGCAGTACGGCTGACAACCCCTACAGATCCAGGAGAAGCACCCCCTCAAGGTCAAGAACTTCGGTATCTGGATCCGCTACGACTCCCGCTCCGGCACCCACAACATGTACAAGGAGTACCGTGAGATGTCCCGCACCGACGCTGTCGAGGCTCTCTACTCTGACATGGCCGCCCGCCACCGTGCCCGCTTCAGGTCCATCCACGTATGTTTTCCCCTCTTCGCAAACCTGTTCGCAGGCACGACCGAACAGCGAACTAACACGTCCCCCGCAAACAGATCCTCAAGGTCGTTGAGCTTGAGAAGGCCGACGACGTCAAGCGCCCCTACATCAAGCAGCTCCTCACCAAGGGCCTCACCTTCCCCCTCCCCCACCGCGTCGCCAAGATCAGCAACCAGAAGATCTTCAGCGCCAAGCGCCCTACCACTTTCGCATAAATCAATGTGTTCGGCGTTGATTTCAATTTGGTTTTCGACACACGGAGGGGCGGGCTTACTACATACTTGGGAGGTGTTCACTAGGTCTCATTGACGTATCACGGCATTTGCTCTCCGAAGGCAAGGCGGGCCAAAAACAAAAATGAAATGAATTGAAACCAAAAGATTCTGAGCCATGACCAAGTGTGGGGAAAAAGAGCGAACCGAAAGAGAGGAAAAAGAAATGTCGTCTGATAGACCGGAGAATGATACCAGAGTATGAAGCTCGTGTGAATTCATGGCTTTCTATTCCTCTTTCCCTAATGAGATACGTGTACGGTAGACTCGCTCGACCGGGTTGGAGGGTTGCCGGACGTTGGTTCGTAGTCAGTCCTCCGTCTTGTTGATCGGGATGTCAATTCAAAAGTCTTGGTTATGTTGTCGATGACTGGCCTTCTCTGCGCACAAGACGGTCCCGCCCCGACCTTGGCTGCCCCCTCCAGCAAAACTTGCAAGGAAGTCATCGACGGCTCGTGTGGCCTCGACGTCGTCACAACAGGCCAGAAAACGACGGTGTGTATCCCAGTTCGGAAGTATTACTTAACCGTGCTGCTCGTCGCCGTCTCCCCTCATTGTATTATTCGCCCAAAATACTGCTCAAACGCCTGGAACGGCCGCCTCTGCGCTCCGCAGAGCCTAGGATCCCTTGACCTGCCACTACGTATCTGGATGAAAACAGAATATCACAGGTCACGAGGCAACGAACGCCATTGTTACACTCACTCATGTTGGCGACATTCGCCATCGACACATGATCGTCAATAAACTAGCTAATAGATGAGTTTGAGATTTTACTCGAGTTCAGGATTGATGGGCGCACACCACAATATCGTACATTCATTCACTTTTCCACTTTCTTCCACATGTTCCCCGGTTAGCCACGTAACTCCTCGGTCACCCGTCCCCAGGAGACCTCTCCGTGTTCGCGTCGTCCACAAATTCGTTCCAGGTGCTCCAGTCCCAAGAAAACTCCCCGATGTCCATCTGCAGCCCAAAGTGGTTGACCAGGTCCTGCGGGTGTCCCCAGATCGGCGTGCCCCCGAACATGGCCATGTCCTCCGGCGGCGCGAGGATGGCGGGGTTTGGCGGCGGTGCGTCGACCGACATGGCCGTCCCCGCCATCCTACTGCCGCCAACGGAAACCCCGACACTGACATCGACGCCAGCCCCTGGGACCGCCACGGCCGGCATCGACTGGGAATGAGCAGCCTGGACCTCCACATCGGCCCCCTCGTCTTCTTCGGCGTCGAAATCGACGTCCTCATCTTCCTCCGCTTGATCGTTCCCGGCTTTGGACGGATTTTGCACCGACTGGACCGGCGCTGGCGCGGCACTCTGCCCACACTTGGCGCCGCCCTTGTCCGCCAGCTTCATATCCGCCATCAGCGCCTCCGCCCTCGCGGCCCTCGCCTTCCTCAGCAACTTCTTCAAGGGCCTCCACAGTGTGCCCCGCCTCGTGTCCGCGATCCTCGCGCCCATCTCGGAGAAGTTCCTGTCGACCACCTTCCAAGCCCTCTCGACCAGCTCGCCGCGCGTCTGAACGCAAAGCTCCGCTAGGGCGACAGCAAGCGGGTGCCATTGCACGTAGCTGTCAATCCACCACCCGAAGCGTTCGCGGTACGTACTCGAACTGTACTCGACCAGCTCGATCGTGTTTATCGCGGTGCGCAGCATCGTCTCCCTCGCCACGCGGGGCTTCGCCGCTGCCGATGCCGCTCGTGGCGTGAAAGGGTACTGCGCTGACAGCCACATTTTGAGGATAATGATGCGTACCGTCACGGCAGCGTGGCTTGCGGGTAGGTTCTTTGTGTCCGGAGCGACGGCTTCGCCTTCGCCGCCGCCGGGTGGGGTCGCTTTTGGCGCAGTGCCGAAGAGCGATTCGAGGCGCTGCGCGTGAGCCATGATCTCGTCCTCCGAGGTGGTCAGCTCGGGGGTACCGTCGTCGAGCGCAAGCTGCGGGTGTCGGGGCCGGAGATTTCCGAATATCCCCGAGGACATGGACGTGCACAGGCAAAAGGTCATCTCTGTCGGGCCAGTTCGGTCTTCCAGAGGCGCGGTGGTCGAGGGACCGAAGTCGTCGTCGTTAAGGTTGAAAGGGAGGCGAGTGTTGTACGACTGTCGCGGAATGGAGGCGTCCGTGCCGCGATCCTCGGCTGCACGGATGTCGAGGACAACGATCATCCACCACAGACGTCTGCGCATTTCTGCCTCGAATGGAGGAATTGGAGGTGAAATGCCGTCGCGGTGCAGGTGCAGAGCCTGGGCGAGGCGGACGACCAACGGAATCAAGGCCCACGAAGCGCGGCTGGCGTTGTGAGTGCGGAGGAAACACTGATCTCATGTAAGTCTAGATACGGGACAACGAAGAATACCTTACTCACGACATAGGCAGTAAGCGCTTGGAGGGTCTTGAGCTCGGTGCTATTGAGGTAGTCGGCTTTGTAAAGTGCCCTTTCAACACCCTCCCTGTACCGCCGAGCGAGGACGCTCCTCTCCTCGCCCAGGTTCTTCAAGCAAGCCGCATTGGACAGACTCGTAATGGCACCAAAGTACATGGAGAAGAACAAAGCCTCGGTAGCACTGTCGATACGCTTGTTCGGCGAGTTTGCAAAGGCCTCCAGCTCTGCGGAGGTTGTCGGGCGGTGTAGGATCTTGAAGGCCGGGTCGATGTTGGCAAAGAAGACGTCGCACATGTACAAGATGTGCTCACGCGGTGGGTGCTTCAACTCGTCGATGGCGCCGAGTGCGCACCCGCTCGAGATGAGTCCCGACAGGGCCGGTGGCGTCAGGCCCTTGTTGAGTGATGACTCCGGACTTGTCGTCGACGGCTCGTCATCAGACGACTCGTCGCCCTCGGAAGGCTGGTCTAATGCTTGCCTCATGCCCTCGACCTCCTGGCAGAGGTTCTCCCAAAACTCGGCGCTCATAAGGTTAGCCGCCGGGGCAGGCTGGTCCCACCCGGGGGCGGATGCGGTTTCCATCTCGCTCGGCGCGGCAGAACTGCTTCTCCCGACGCCGGTCGACGACGACAACTGAGAAACGGCTGCGGCCGCCGCAGAAGCATCCTTTGCGGCGGCATCGAGATTTCCCGAGTCGACCTTGCTCACGATACTCTCCAACCGAGAAATGCGGTTGAGCAGCTCGCTCTGGCGGGCCTGACGCGGCTTACGGTTCCGCTTGCGGGAGGGGAAGACGCAGTCAAGGTCGGAGCGGTCGCACTGAGTGCACCGCGGCTGGATCTTGTCGCATTTGATCTTGCGATGGCGGCAGTTTGCGCAGCTCAAGGGCTGCTTACTACTGCTCTCGCCTTGGCGACCAGCGGCGGCAGCCCCTGATGCCGGGGGCGTCATTGTTCGTGTTGTGTGAAGTTGTGCGTGGGTACTGTTGAAGGGCGCGCTTTGCGCTCGCAGGGTTGTTGCTGACGTATTTGATGCGTCGCTAGTCCGGTCAGGTCGTTGCTTGTGAGTAAGACTGGTACAGATGTAGGCGAGTACGGGTGATGTCGGCCCAAGGCATCGATAGGGCAAGACTGAGACGACAGGCAATAGAAACAAAGTATTGCACGTGTATATTTAGAGGTGCTGGGCGCCTTGAGAGCTGTCAGTGTTCATCATTTGAATTTTTGGTCGTCGAAATTGTGTCTCGGCGTTGCCGTTCACGCCGGGAAGGGGTTAAAGCGATTATTGCCGTGCTCGGGATGAAGGGGAAGTCTGAGCTGCATTCAGCAGGAAAATTCCTGAGGACGGCCGAGATTCTCCACTTTGGGCCGGTCGGGAACCTTGAAGACCTGCTTCGGCGACCGGGGCCAGGGCCTAAGGGATGCTTGCCAAGCGCCGTGTTTGCAATCTTCCTCGCCCGGTTGAAGGAGTCGTACAGACTACAGAAAGGAGGAAAACACCGGCCGGGTGAGCAAGACTTGAGCCTCTTGGAAGGAAGGTGGAGTGGGAGGAGGGGGAAAACGAGACGAGATGCTTACAAAACACTGATCATCTCTTACCTTGAGCTTAGGTAGTGAATTTAGGTAGGTAGGTGCCTAGAGTCACAGTGGGTTCCCTAGCCAGTCATCATTGCGGAGCTTGACCACCCCCCTCCGCCCCGTTGCATCCTCGTGAGTAACGCACCTGCTTTTTACACAAAGACGCTAACACGTGGAAAACGCCGAAGACCTCACTCTCTCTATCTCGCACTATCATTGCCTGGTGTGGATGTTCGGCACGATGACTCAATCACGAAACCAACTATAAAATCATGCATTAGAAACACTCGAGGTAAGAGTTCAGAATGAGTGAACGAAATACAAGCTGCCAAATTTTGAGTTGTTCAACGGTCAACTATCGTCACCGGTGAAAAAACAACAGATCCAATGGAAGCTGTAGCGCAACAAGAAAAGCCAGCCACGATGGGCACTGAAACTCTCGACTTCGTCACGGTCAAGACCACACTGCCAACAATTCCGCTGCCACCATATGCCTCCCGCCCGCCAGTCGTCACTGAGCGTCTGATTCTGAGGCCCGTCTCGCTGGACGACCTCCAACCACTTCACGCCCTGAGGACACAACCCGAGACCATGAAGTGGTCGGTCGCCGGACGCGTCGACGCCGACCTAGAGCAGACCCGGTCCAGCCTAGTGCAGAACCTACCACCCCATGACGCCGACAATTTCAACTTCTCCATTTGCCTTAGGTCGACCGGTCAGTGGATTGGCATCGGCGGCGTTAAGAAGCCCACCGGCGAGCTGGGCTGGCCCGAGATAGGCTACATGCTCCTAAAAGACTTCTGGGGTAGCGGCTACGCCACAGAGTTTCTTCGAGGCTTCCTCTCCGCGTGGTGGTCGCTGCCGCGCTCCGAGCGCGACCTCAGCGTCGATCGTGGCACCCTTGGCGGCACCGCCGGCCTGCAGGACGGCGACGTCGTCGCCGAGATCTTAACCGCTGTGACGGCGGCAGATAACCACCCCAGCCAGAAGCTCCTGGGAAAATGCGGTTTCGAAATGCTCAAAGTGTGGAAGGAGAAAGACGAGGGTAGTCAAACGGATGTTACCCTAATCGCCCACGGTGTCAGCAATATCGGAACATCTGCCTTAACGCCGGCTGAGATAATCGTCTAAACTCCAGGCGTGGGTTGTCCGAACAAACTTTAAACTTTTTTGTCGCGCAAAGTTACCGAGCCCGAGACGGTTGGCAAGCCGACTGCCGGCTACCAACGAGATTCCAAGGTCGAGGTAATAAAGTTGTCGACTGCCGAGCGAGTTCGACCCCCGTCGGGAGCAGGGATCGCGGTCGACCTTCGGACATTATCGCCGTCCGCTATTCTCCCGGGGCGTCGAGTCGGCGCTCGTAACCGCCGGTTTTTTCCATTCTAACGATGTATATAACATACTTGGACATATGTTCCGAAACCTAGAGTTACTCATGTTACAAAACGTTAATTCAAAAGTCCTGTGGGCGGAAGGGCAAATCGTTCGCTTCAAGAGTCTCGTGGCAACCGCAGCAGTGTTCTTTACGCAGCCAATAGGCGACAACGCAGAACGATCGATCAACATGTCGCAACTCGGGCTCGCTAACAACATTGCAACGGCGACAGGGATCCTCGGGTGCGCCTGGTGGGCAGGTAAGAAGCTTGCCGGCCACTCTTTCACCCTGTTTTCTTCGGCTTCTACTGCCCTAGTCGCCTTTACTCGGGCGAAGCTTCGAGCCCACTAAATCTTAGCCCAGGCGTGGGACAGTCGTTGTCCATCTTCAGCGTGCCGGCGGCCCTGGAGAGCAGCGGCGCGGAGCCCATCATTGCGCTCAAGCTTTGGCAAAACCTATACCTCCGCGGGCATGCGACGGGGCCCAAGGTCGCGGTCGTCACCTTCCTGTCGCTGGTCTACTCGGCCTACGACCGCCATAGCCAAGGCGTGGAGTGGAAGCCATTCGTGGCCGCCGCGGCTCTGAGCCTCGCCATCGTGCCTTTCACACGCATCCTGATGGGGCCAACCAACGCCAGGCTCATGGCTGGCGCGCAGGGTGTCGCAGCGCTGGGGTGGCAGGAGACCAGAGATCTGCTAGCAACGTGGCGGACGCTCAACTTTCTGAGGAGTTTCTTCTCCATCAGCGCCGCCGCTGTCGGGCTCTGGTTCACGGCATTCGAATGAGCGAGAACGCCGAGGGTTGGTGTTTCGGTCGGTGGCTTTCTGTCGTGTTGTATGACGTTGGTCTCGTGTCGTCGTTGTATGGACAGGGAACCCGAGACACGAACGAGGACGCACGTCAAGTGTATTGCACGCAAAACGGATATCCGGATAGCTCTCAGAGGCGTTGCCGGCTGGGCGGTTACATCGGTGGAGGAGCGAGGGCGATCATCGTGGTGTACATGTGGCTTTTGTGCGTACCTATGTACCGTAATGGCCTAGAACAATAGAGCTGGTACATGTTTTCTGTAATTAGACGCGTAGGTAGCCAGGCACAATGCGCAGGCACCAGGCCCCGGCAAGCCTCGCCGCACTCTTCGGTCAGCCGCTCACCGCTTGATGTCTGAACTTCCCAAAACCTTGGCCAGGACAGCATCATGCCCATTGATGCCGCAGCGAATTGGGATGAGACGGCAACGCGGTGTCTCAGCTAATTAGCAGGCGTCTTCCCGCCTCGGTCGACGGCGAATCGCGAAGAGCAGCGTCTGGGTGGTGAGTATCGGGAGATGAGTTTCGCAGCAAAACTAAGCAAAATGACTAAAGAAGAGCTTCGCACAAGTACCTGCTTCGAGGAATGACCCGAACCGGAGTTTGGCTCCGAAGCATGGATGGACACGTTCGCATATCGACAGGAACGGAACCAAAGAATCGGCATCAACTCCGCAGCCTAACTCTTGTACGCCGACGACGATGGACAAAAAAGCTGCACCGGCAAAATACATTAGCTGAGCGCCTAAAGGGGCACCGACCAGGGACTCAGCCAGCCTTGATCGAAATCAGGTCAGCCATGGAGTAAGCTCAACAAGCAAGCCTTGATCAGCTAGTGTTCGATATCCCACGGAGCTGAGCGATGGTTGTCTCATTGTGCCGTAAGGTAGACCAATGTGATGATGGAAATCACCGTGGTTGCTGTGTTCGGGGATCAATCAACCTCACTCCGGACCAGCTCCCGGTTTGCGCGGGAGCGCGATGCTGTCCTGTTGATGGGGACACGACGATGGCTGCCAGCTCTGAGCTCCGTGGTATAAAAGAAGCCACGACACTCCTGCCCATGACCATCAGTTGAGAACCAAGCACACGCTGCAACGACATCTTTCACGCGCTCTCTCAAACGCCTGCCCATCATCTTCATCCCGCATCCAACATGACGTTCTGCAACCTTTCCATTCGCAACACTACTGACAAGGTCGTGAGCTCTGTCGGCTTCTCTGGCAGCGACTTTGGCTTTTTCCAGCAGAAAGATGTCGAGCCGAGCACGGGATGGACTAACATCATCGACATGGGCTGTCCGGGGAGGAGCGAAACCGCGCACTGGGGTGAGTGTCGATAGTTGTCAAAGCAAACGTTGCGTTTGAGGTAGATGCTAACTTTGGATGTCAGGTTTCGTCTACTTGAAGAAGTCCAACTCACAAGGTTCGGTGTACTTCACCGTCTACTGGAAGCTCAACCACAGCGGCCACATCGCCGAGCTGGGCGCCGAGTACAACAACATGAACAACGACGGAGATACCCCGCAACACCGGCCCGAGTCCAGCCTGGCCGGCGACGGCGGCAGTCAGTGGACGAAGCAGATCCCCGGCCTCGGACACATCACTTGGACGTGAGTCGTAGTCTTTTTCCAATTCTTGATGCCAACCTTCCCCCTTTCTTTGATGCAAACTTGTTGAGCATGCTTCTGATGGTGTTGTTCCAGGCCTGACAAGGACAACGGGGGGTCGCCGAAGCTGGAATTTACTTTCAACGAATTCAAGTAGGATTGGGTAAGGTATCTGGCAGTGTCCTACAGTAGTGAGATATATCAATAGGAAAATGGAGTCCAACTTGGATTCAACAAGATGCCATCATGGCGGGACATTGGCCCGTGACTTGGTGCTGAGCGCCCTGCGCTCTCATAAAGGGGCAATGGCGTGTAAGTTGGCAAAAAGACATGGTGACGCTGTCTTGTAGGTTGGCTCGTGGTAGATGACCGGGGAAGAGTTGAGACGAGAAGCAGAGTTCACCAGCGAGCGGGAACGTTCATTGTGGCGGTCCGTGGTCCCTGGGGAACCTCTTGTGGCTGCATGTCTGGGCAGGTACCTAGGTACCTAGGCTTCCAGTAGGCACTATGGATGGAACCTACCAGTTGTACTGCAGCCTGTCGGCGGGCTTGGTCGGGCTGCCTCTGCGTGGTGGATGCTCGGCGTATGTAGTAGGTTGGGTGCTGTGCGCTAGGGGGGGGAGTCACGGCGGCTGAGCGGCTGCCAGCCCCCCACAACAAGGCAAATCGCTCGCGGCAGGAAGGCGCCCACCAAGGGCGGACTCTCAGGCTACATCCCTGACCTTTGAGACGGGGGGGGGAGGGGGGGCAGCCGGGCTGGGCTGGGCTGGGCACCCACCGTTTTCGACGGGCATCGTTGCCGTTGCATCTGACCTGCACTGGCGTTGGATCTAGGTCTCAAGTCAATCGATTTCGCCTCATTCTACCTCGTGTGCGTCGAGTCGCATTGTGGTGAGGTGACAAAGGACCTTTCACGCCGGTACCCAACGGCAACCAGCGTCGGGAGGCGCGATGGGAGCTGCATATCGAGATCGAGGGTGTCTAACAATGAGGGACAGAAAGGAACATGAAAAAAGGTGGAGGTACCGGTGAGATGGACGGAGAAGACTTTGAGTACACAGCACTTGCCTGCCCATGGAGACGCTGGATGGAAGCAGGGAAGCTGCGCCAGGGGTGCACGTGTCAGCCCAAGGGCCAAACGTTTTCCCTGTTTGATGGCTATTCTTACCTCCCACTGCCCTGCACTACTAGGTACCCTTCCTGCAAATTCAACGTCCAAGGTACCCAAATCTGCCTGCCTAGGTACATCCCCGCCCATCGTGTGCTGTGCGTCTTGGAGGAGTCTTGTTGACCCCTCCAGCTCTCCCCGCCAGCTCAATTACGTCCAGCCTCCATCGAGTTTAACGACTTCACTTTACCTCACCGCACCGCACTGCACCGCACCGCACCGCACCGCACCGCACCGCACCGCGCAATTCTTAGTACGGAGCCCAGTGCTGCGGCGAAGGTGCAGGTACCCTGCTTACCCGCCAGCAGCTGCAGTCCGAGTTCCTTGCCTTATCCTCATCTTGGGACTTGGGACCTGGGTACCGTATCACTACTATCGTTGTTGTTGTTGCCTTACATCATCGTCTCCTTGCCCGCCTAATGAGCCAAAAACGCACCCGGCCCTCGTTCTCACCATCTCTCTCTCGCCTGTCCCGACCGACCACTTCGCCTTCACACCCTCCGGCCATCATCGCATCCGCATCCGCATCCACACTCCTCCCTGGCCGGCTCCTGTCTCCCCCCCCGGCGCGCGCATATCGCCGGTGTCGTCCTGCGTCTACCACTTGACTCACTCACACCTTGGCCTCTGCCTGCTTTTCTGCCTTGCATCTCTCTCGTATGATGATGTTATGGTCGTCCGCGCTCCAGGCAGAACGGCCCTAGCTTATTAGTAGATGTTGAGACCCCGTCTCCCCTCACCAAAACCTATCTACACACCAAGAAGGAACCGATTCAACGCCACGCTCCTCGACGCATTCGACGCGAAGCCGCTCCAAACGCTGCTGCCGACCCGTTCCCCCGCCTTGCGTAGTACCTAGTAGCCACGGCCGTTATATTGGGCGTTCCAAGTCGTTCCCCGTCCCGCCTTCGCTACTCCACACTTCGTCCCCGGGGTCGCTTCCTGTCCACCTACAAAACCCCTCCGTTGATGTAGAAACTGCGCTTCAGAATGGCGACGGCGACTGCAGAGCCCGACTCTAAAGAGTCCACCGCTCAACCTTCGGCGGATCCTCGACCCCCGGGCTTCTACGGCTACCTGTTCAACCAGGACAAAACCCCGACTTCGACGCTCGATGCACTGCTGCGCGCCATCGCCCGTCACATTGTACGTCTTGCACCGTTCCCTGCTCCGTCTCTCCGTAGGCCATGACTGACTGACACACTCCGCAATCGCTCAGATCACGGATGTCGGCGACAAAAATGTACAGGCCTTGACCCCTCAGAAGCTGGCCGCCTTCTATAAGGCCGTCGGTGGTGATTATGACTGTGAGATTGGAATCTGACCCTTGTGCCAGTCGCCGCTCCATGCTGACGCTCCGTCATCGCAGCACTCTTCATCGATATGCCCCACCCTGCCATATCTTACATATGGCAGGTAACCGGCTGCCAACATTCGATGCAGCCCTCCGAAAACGATTTCGACGCGCCCTCTATCCCAGCTTTGACCCAGCGTGGCTTCGTACGATGGGAGTCCATCGAGATTCTCCTCGGTCCCGAAGAGCATGTGCCCTTCATCCAGCACGCCGTCAAGAACTGGAACTTAAAGCACCCGGAGACCAACGAACCCTTCCCTACAGATCTACCTGCCGAAGCCTTCCCCGTGAAGCCGGATCCCGTCATTGAAAAATGGCACAAGGAATGCGCTGAGAAGCTGAGGAAGGCGGCGACTCCCAAGGAAGACCAGGCTGCGCCGAAACCTGCGCCCGCTGCCGCTGCCACAACTGCCGCCCCCAGCTGGCCGCCTGAAAGAGACGAGCCGAGAGTCAAGGCTGCCTATGTTCACGTTCGCAACCCGTACCCAAAGCCTTCACCCCCTCCCCGCGGACCTCAGGCCGACTACTTCGCGCCGCCGAGGGGTGTAGCTTACAGCCACGTGCCCGGACACGCCGCGAGTCGCTACCCTCCTTCGCGGCTGAACATTCCTCCTCGTACGCCCGAACAGGACCGCTACCGGGGCACGAACTCACCCGACGACCGCCGGCGACGCAGCTTCTCTGACTACCCATCGCCTCCACATGAACCCATGCACGCTTCGGAGCATCTACACCCCAACAGGCCTGCCATGCAGCCTCGCAGGCACAGTCAGCCACGCCACTACTCATCGTCCTCGACGTCTGATTCCGACGAGCCAGCAAGCCCGCGATCCAAGCGCCGACCTCCCATCCACCACTCGAACGAGCCGCCGCCGCCCACGGGCTTCCGGCGCATGGGACCACCTCCCCCTCCACCATCATCCGTACAGATGCCTCCGCCAGGCACTCGTCTGCACCGTTCAGAGCTGAGGTCAGATGATCCTCGTCGTCGCAGCATACCCATCGTCGAGAAGATAAGCGAGAAGGTAGCATCCATTTTGCCCAACGGCCGCTCCCCGGACCGCCAACGGAGCACCTCTGGTCGCCGGGGTGATCCCCCAACACGTCGCAGCCGTGAGCATCTGCCGACGTCTAAGCTGAATCGCAGCTGGCCGGATATCGGCCCGGACGAGGACGGGCCTTCTGACTCCGAAGAAGAAGAACGTCGACGTCGCGCAAAACAACGCGAACGCAGAGAAATCGAAGAGACTCGGGAACGGGAGAGAGTGGCCCGAGAAAGAGGTCGAGATCGAGACCGCAGACGAGACAGAGAGAGAGACAGAGACTGGGATCGCGACAGAGAGCGAGACCGTGATCGCGTGGTGGACTGGGAGCGGGACGAGGACCGGGAGGCTCGCAGGCGACGGGAACGCCAACACCTGGTACGGCCCGAAGCGCAACGCAGAACCAGCAGCCACGCCGACGTAGATCGCATGCGGGGTGAGCCTCCATGGGACCCTCGCGACCGCGACACAAGAGACGAGAGGAAGAGGTGGAAAGAACCACGTGGAGTGAGCCCGACCATCTCTGGCGTTGGGGGCCGCCAATACCCGACCAAGCAGGCGTGGGAATGAAGTCATGGCTGAAGAAGAGAAGAACCATCGATTTAGCGGGCGATATTGAGCGACTTGGGCGGGTTTGATGACCTGGAAATGGACATATATGGACGGGTGAACATGTAGTAGGGGCATCACGACATTCACGTTTCAATATTTGTATAACATGCTTATCTCACCTACATACTACACATCTACCTAGTCAGCTGAGTGCATATGGGATAATGAGACACGAGAGCATATCGCAGGTATTGCCGTTCTGTTTCCCTGGTGGTCACAATAAGGGACTCCCAGATGTCAATGTGAAGTCGATACATTCTCCATGACGCCAGTAACTGCCAGCTGCACCTCGCTCTATGTCGTTAGTCCCGAGTTATATCAAAGCCTTTTTGCGCGTTATGACACCAATGAAATAAATCTAAACCTCGGGAGCCCTACTCGTCCACGTCCATCTGACTACCCCTTTGCTCCTGTGTGTCCCCCCCTCCGTCTTCGCCATCGCTCGCGTTTCCCATCTCGATGTCTTCATCCTCGGTCTCCTGGTCCTCTGTCTCGAGTAACTCGTCGCTCGTGTCAAAATCGGCCTCTTCAATGGCGGAAAGAAATGCATTTTGCAGGCGCATCCTCTTGGTGTCCTTATCCCAGTATCCGTCAGAGCCTTCGGGGATGATGCTCTCCTGCGTTTCCTCTGACAGCAGGGACGTTTGTGTACTCTGGGATATTGGTGTCGTTGGTGGGCTGGGGTCGCCCTGGCGGAGGTAGAAGACTCGGGCGTGGTAGCGGCACTCTTGCCCTTTCTTCATTCTGATGGCGATTCTGTGAATA